>JAYECN010776385.1:0-44599 GCA_035222435.1 Microcambeva ribeirae | reverse complement strand
GCCACAGGCTGTAGGTGACCCTGCGTGTGCAGGGGGGTTGGACTAGATGATCTCTAGAGGTCCCTTCCAACCTTAAGTATGCTATGATTCTATGAATGTCTGGCCTGTTAAACTTCGTCTTTCCAGGGCGTTATTGCCCTTAAGTTCAGCAGATTGGAGCATGAGCCTGCAAGCACTGGCCCTAAATTCTAATGGGGAAGAAAATAGGGT
Organism: Microcambeva ribeirae; assembly: GCA_035222435.1. Classification (NCBI taxonomy): domain Eukaryota; kingdom Metazoa; phylum Chordata; class Actinopteri; order Siluriformes; family Trichomycteridae; genus Microcambeva; species Microcambeva ribeirae. Next base: position 44,389 of record JAYECN010776385.1, on the reverse strand, counting down.
AAGAAGAGAAATGTTGGAAAACTAACAACTCCTGCTTGGGGCCCCCTCTGGGTGGGGGTGGGTGAGACAGCTGCTACTAGTAAAAGGATAACACTTTTATTGCCTTTTTTTCCCTTCCTGATTTTGTTGGTGATAAGAATGTCCCCTGCCACTGTAAAGCCTGTAGTTAACTAATCTCCAGTGCAGTGACTTGAAGTAAAAAGATGAGGAAACATGTTCTAGATGGGATTGGGAAAGCCTTAAATAGTTGAGCAGCTTTGTGCAGTGAATCCATGCTGAAGGTGTGTGCCAGCAGGGGTTCCAGCCATTGCAGACTTGTAGCAGGCAGCATTTTAGATATGAATTACAGGAGCAGCATGTGAAAGCTTTGTTCTTCATGTGAATGTGAAAATTATAAATAGCAACATCTTTTAGGTGAAAGAATCTTATCTAGAGTCCCTCTACACTTCTGTTAAGCGCTCTCCTGCAAGACTGCAGTTAGCTGTTTTCAGTTTGTGTGGTCTGTGCAAGCCAAAAACATAATGTAACTAATCTATGCATAATAAGGTAGATAACACTCAAAATGGAGTTGTAGGTCTGGGAAAAACTGGAGTCCTCCAAGGATGCAGTAATGAATTCATTCAGTTATTTTGAATTCAGTATGCAACTATATCTATGCCTATTTATATCTTAAGATGCCTTCCCAATAATGTGTATATTAGAAATGATGAATAAGAAAATGGGGCAGTCTATAAATCCAGTCTGGCAATTTAATCAGAACTGTCTGCTCTGCTTGCCATGATAATTAGTAGTTCAGCGCTGTTAGAAACCTTAAAATGAAATTTCTGGTAAACTTCGTTTTTACTGTGTGATAGGATTTGAAGATTTCCTCAGGGGACAGAGATGGGAATGCAAAGTGCCAAGTCTCAGCAGTGCACTCCAGTCCACACAGTATTACCAGTAAAGCGTGAATTAAATTTTACTATCAAAACGATAATTGAAGCCTTCCATGTTCCTTGAATCCAAGGAACATGTAGGTGTTGTCATTTCTTTGTGTTGCTAGGTTATAATATAAGTTGCTCTGGATCATGGGAGTGATTTTGATGTGTAAGGAAATGTTTTTAGACTGAAATACATATCCTTCAAAACCAAGTACCTAAAACAACAGGAGCTAGACCTGTGGTTTTTTTTTTTTCTTTTCTTTCTCTCTCTCTCTCAAATGTCCCCAAGTTCATAACACGCTGGAATTAAGGGGACATGTCTCTGAGAAGTTCTCTCTTTTATGTTTTCAGATGAAATTCTGTCTTGATTTGTAAAGAAAAACTTGCAGAAGTTCCCAGTGTGTGAAATCTGTCGGTTCTAGTAACTAAATCTACTGAGGCACTGCCAAATTAGAAAGCATAACATAATTAAAGGAAAGCAAGTGAAGCCTACAGTTACTGTAAAAATCTGCATCAACAGCCTTGTCAAGGTGGAGGAAGAAAAGTTCCTGTTATCAGGATATGTCTGTTATCCAGAACTATTTGCATTGTGTGCAGGAGGTATGACAGCTTTACCCAAGTAAAGTAACGTTAGCAGAATCCCTGTTCAGTGCTGTAATTTCAACACACTTGTAATTCTTCAGATAGGACTTCTAGTTTGTGATCTCTCCTGTAGAGCTAGAGGAGGAGGGAATATAGGGGGGGAGGCTTGCTCACAGTTCCCAAACAGTTTAGTTCAGCTGAATTTGGCCTCGTGTCAATCTCTTTGGTCTGTGACTCACTTCTCTCCTGCCTGTTTGCCAGAGCTGCCTCCTGAGTTATGCATGGAGCTAGTAACCTACTCGTAGAAAAGTCAAGACGTCTGAATGTGGCTGTTCCAACACATGTGATTGGGGAGGACGTGATTGGGGAGGCCCTCAAAAGGGCTGAAGTTTTCTTGCTGTTAGTTCTTCCAATAGCAAAAGAATTTATGTAAAGCAAATCTTATGTATAAGAGAAGCCACAAACTGGCTGCAGCTTGTGAAGGAATAATACAGGACCAGGGCATCATGAAAACTGGGAACATGGCTTTACCCAAGGGCTTCTCATCAGCAGGGCAAGGATATTACTTTGCTGACTTCCTTAACTGGGAAGATGGAGCCATATAGGGATGGATGACTGATGGGACTTTCTAACTTCCCTGCAAGCCCGTGAGATATCTAGCTGCTTCTTAGCAAAGATGGACATAACAAGGCTATCCTAGGTCACATTTCCAAAGTGTAGCATGACAGTCTACCCTATCTTTTTCCAGGAGCTCTTTGCTCCATGCTCAGTCCCCTCGGGTGGCATTGGCTCAGTGAGGACAGAGCTAAGCAGAGAAGACTTTTGCCCTAACTGAAGGCCTATGAGGCATCAGAAATAAAGTGGCACTGCTGTGCAGAGGCTGAGAGTTGGAGAAGACCTTGCTGCTGATGTGGACTGAGAAAAGAAGGGCTTCCTCATGTGGGACTGTCTGGCATTGTGTGGGCAAGGCTAGAAGGAAGTGGCAGAATGGGGTAGTTGGATTGGACCAGCTGTTGCACAGTTTTGGCCAAAAACACGTCAGTTATTTATTAATATTTTGGATAAAAAGGGCAGCAACAGGCCACAAATACAGTACTGGAAGGCTGTAGGACTGATGACTGCTTTTGTATAAAGACGTTTTGCTGGTCTTCTCTTCATCTGTCTGGGATCATTGCATTTTCTCGTGTATTGAGCTGTGGTATTGCTCTCCAAATAATTTACTTAAATATCACTGCTACTCTGTCTTTCTCCACTCTGTGCTTTGCTTTGGGCGAGTTTGCTGGGTTTCTCATTTTTATCTTGCTTTTGGAGTGTTTGACTCTCTGTTGATCTTTTATTACATTTTAGTTGTTGGTCTTACATCAACCTAAATCTAAATGCAAATAAAAGCATCATCAGCTATCACAAGCTGAAAGTCAAATCTAAACATACAATTTACTTTGAGTTCAAATACAACTGTTCCACTGTTACAGTCTCTGTGCATTCAGTCTAAGATCTTCTGCTAGAGAAACAGCACTTTTCCAGTCAAGAAGAATGTGCCCTAGTCTGTGAATTTATTTTATTACTGATTCCCTGTTGAGTTGGTTGGTATAAGTAGGTGAGGCTGTAAAAATTATATTTGGCCGCCCAAGGATCTGTATTGAAATATATTTGATATGTGTCGCTCTGAACGTTTTCTGATGAAACTCCCTGGAAATACTACCTCCTTGTTACAGAATAGAGAGAATTAACACCAAGATGATATGGTAGCTTGAAGGGTAGATGAACTGGCAGTTACAAATGTAGTTAAATATGTGTGTGCAAAGTTGCTTGTCATTTGCTATTACTTAAATATTGTTTCAAACATCTGTAGGATGTTGATGTTGCCTTATGCAAGACAATAAGGCTTGTTATACAAATATACAGGTATATATTTTTAAAGCTGTAGACTACTGTATATAGGCAAGACATTGGCAAGCATCTTTGTGCAGTACTCCAAGTAAGTTTGTGTCCCTAACCTAGATGGCATCACAAAGATTTAATGCTTTTAAGCAGAAATGCATAGATCAGGAGAATGCTGATTGCTTAGCTCTTCAAATTGCCTATTGTAGGTAGGAGCTCTGTGAGGGGAGACTAAGCAGCCATTTGCTGCTGGGAATTCCAGGACAGCTCTTGGAAGGCTTTAAAGATATATCAGTTCCTTAAACTAGTCCTATTGTCCAAATGGCAACAGAAGCTAATTGAAATATAAAATGAGTTCATCACTTGATGTAATTTGTGTGAAAACTTCAAAGTTGAGACCCTTTGTCTTGATGTGGATACCAAACTTTGTTCTCTTCAAACTGAGAGAAGCAGTTAAATTGCAGGAGCTTTTTGTGGACATGATGGTCTCTGTCACATAGCAGAGACCCCCAGAAAAGCTCAGTGGTTTCTAGAAAAAAGCTTCAAGCTGCTGCCTTTCAAATCCCAACAAAATCCAAATCCAAAAAAAAGAAAAGCTTTTTGCTCTGCTTAGCCTAAATACCATTTGAGTATTCCTGATGTTCTAGTAGGTTATGTAAACCAGTCAGTCACAGCCTTGTTGCCACATGCCACAGTGTTCTTCCCTAGTACTATTTGCCATCACAGAGCCAGGTCACCTACACGGCGTGTTTGTGTGCTCTAACACACAGGCTCTTGCTTATAGATCTGCTGACATAGCAACAGCTGGGCAAGCTCAGAAAGAGACTTAGCTTTCTCTGTGCTTTTCTAAGAGCTTTGCCCATGCATATGTGAAGAAAGTCATTCTCTAAGAGCTAGTATATTCTTCATGCAATGTGGTAGTCAAACTAGAGCTCAGTTAGAGCAGCGACTCTGTGTGTTGTTCAGTGGGTTAGAAGGCTCCCAGGTCCTGTTACTCCTCAAAGATGATTAACGAGAATCGTGTGGCTCTTACTAAGAGTAAAGTGGTCAAACACATTAAAAATCTTCCAAGGACTGACAGATACCTGTGCTTCTACTGTCCTTCAAGGGCTCTGTAATGATACAGCCCTCAGTTTCATGAATTTTAAAAAGCCTGATTATTGCTCACAACCTAGTACCTGTGTCTTCAGCACAGTGTGCTTCATGCTAAGGGAGCTCTGGTCCGTAGCAAAAATCTTAAAGCAATTCAGTTCCACCTCCTCTTGTCTTCTCCCCTGCTCCCATTTTTTATTTTGTTTTTGTTTAAATGTGAAAAGCTTAATAGTAATAGCTTTGATAGATTTCAAACACTTGATTTTTAAAGAAAGCTGAATCAAATCTGAAGGCGCATAGATTTTAATTGAATGCATTCTGAAGTCACTTGTGTGTAAATCAAAAATTGATTGGTAAATTAAATTGCGTAAGCTTTGCCAGCAGCAGCAGCAGTGGAGCTGGCAATTGCAAAAGACTGGAATAAAGTGCTGTAGGCAAGTTATCCCCTTCCTTTCATCAGTCTCTGTGCTGTAGCATGAGCAAGCATTCAAACTGTACTAGTTTTACCACAAAGCACACTCGAGCATGGTTTGCAGACTAAACTGCTCTTGAACCAACCAGGGTTTGCAGCTTGGAAGCTTTTATGATCTTAAACTTAAAAGATTGTGTGTGTGTGTTTTTTAAATACAGCTGCAGTGGCTACCACCGTTAGCCTTGTCTCCGCTTTCGTTGTTCAGCCCACTACACAGACAGCTTTGAGTTCAACACTTATGTAAAGTGAAGACCAGGTGCTATTAGCAATGCATAGAATTTGAAGAGTATCTGCTTTCCCCCTTCCGAATTCCCCATTCTGAATTTCTTGATGATCAATGATTATTGTATCTTGAGGTAAGAGGGAAGAAGAGAAATCTGTTTTGGAAATCCTACTCTGTGTTGCTGAGTTTTGAACTAGTCACAACTACTTTAAATAATGGTATCTAAAAATATCTGTTTTTGAAAAATGCACACTTTTTTCCCCCCTCTCCCCTCCTGAACACCTCACTGTATTGCTCAGCAATGCCTTTTGTTTTGAAAGAAAAGGGTAGGCAGAGCATTGTGTGTAAGTCTGGTACCACCTAGGTCCAGCCTTTTCCCCATGACTCACTGCAGCTCTCAGTTTGATGGCATGGCTCATCTCCTCCTACCTACTTCCTCAATCTCTTCAGATGTTTGCTTGGCTCCCACTTGTCCCTGAAGGCCACTTCCATCTGCTATACCTCGTTTCATTCAACCTGACTCTGTTCTGCCCTTTCTTCCCATCAGGTTTCTTATGTGATGGATGTTTAGATGGTTATTTATGTAGAGGTAAAAGATGTCATGAATCTGTATGTGTTACAGAGAGTATATTTGGAGTATGCTCGGAGATGATTCCTTCCATACCAATATTAATACCATTTAGTTCATTCTTCCAAGCAGCAAGATTTATTTTGGGACTGTGGGCAACATTGCTCAGCCGCCACCATTGGAAGGGCAGCATGACCTCTGAGCACAAGCTGCAAACCACTAAACCTCGTTTTTGACTCTAGTGCTTCTTTCTGGGGTATCTGTGGAGGTGAGGCATTAGGGACGATATCTGAAGCAGGTGATTAGAAAAAGAGGAGAAAGGTGAGACAAAACAGTGGCTTAGGACAGTTCTGCACAGGGATGTAGGACAAGGGAGCATTACTTCAACCTGGAGTGTGCGTGTGGGCGTTACTGTCAATTTGACCGGTAACAGTGGTAACAATTCGGGTACAACACTGGTAACAATTTGACTGTACAGGTAACAGTGAAAATGAAGCGGTATGAGCAATGCAGGCTTACAGGTCACGGCACCCTGGCTGCGCAAACCAATTCCCAGAGTCGCTAGTATAAGCAGACCAGCATGGCTCCGTGAGCCAAACAATCCCAGCTCTGGAACTGCTGTTTCCTAGAGAATATGGGTATATCATTGTGTGTCCATCACTCCAGTTGACACTTAAAGCCCCATGTAATCTCTGGGGGAGAAAGGAGTGTGGCTTTGTTGTGCTACAATTGTAGCCTGAGCAAACCAGGTGTGCTTTAGAAAATAAAAGGGGGTGGGGGGAAGAAAGGGGGGGGGGGAGAAACAAAAAGGCACAGCAGGGCTGTCATTGCTGCTGGAGCTTCCTGGAAAATAAAACAATCTTATAAAGCAAATAAAAATGACCACCACCTTTACCTGTTTGGATGTTTGCCTATCTAGATGACTCTTCTACCATAACCTCTAAGGACCTCATGCTCACAGCCCTTCACACTAGCACTTCCTTATGGTTCAGTTCTGCTGAGCTTGCTCTGTGCCATCTTCTTTCCTGTACGCTTGGCTGGGGTTTCAAGTCACAGGTCTTGGCTATTAGCACACAGGCTCTGCTGAGCAGCTGCTGGAGCTGCTGCCTTGCAGGGTGTCATTGCTGTCCCATGCAATCACACCTATGTGGGGCAGGGACTCCCAGTATCTCAGCTGATAACATAAAGGCAGGACGTGTATAAAGTAAAACATGCTGTAGGGCAACTTTCTGGAAAAACTCCCCTCCTTGTATTCAAGCGAATAAGGCAAAATCAATGTCAATACAGGCTAAGAGAAGGAACAAGGAGAAGGTGGGGATGTCAGGAAATTGCAGTGTGCTCATTAACATATGAAGAGGGCTATATTTATACCAAGTACGAGGAAAGCAGCATGATCTAGGGCGCACTTATGAAGGTATTCATACTTTCATTAAACTGACACAGGAAGGACTGCACATGCTTCTGACATTCCTTTAAGAGCCAGTGATAGTTCTTCCTTACTACAGATGCATCACTCAAATATGCTTGAGAAAAGGCCAGGTCTGAGAATTCAGGAGATTTGAATCAAGCTGCTGCCTTCCTACCAGCACTGCGTACAAAGCATCACTTTCCTTTCTTCTGCTCGGAAACAAGCAAAGGTTCCTTGTGAGACTAGGATCTCTTCCATCAGAGATCCCTGAATGGTTAGTGGAAGTACCACTGTTAGCGCTACTAAAATAACATAATCCTCAGTTGGGGAAATGTATGGATATATTATAATCTAGACGAGAGGAGAAGAGGAGGGAAAAAAAAAAAAACACACACACCTTCTTTTGGCACTGGTTCTGTAAGTCTGGCAGTTTGTGATGATGTGACCTGTTTTATGTACTTTTTTATATAAATGGTTTAGCATATTGTAGCTCTTGAAAGCTTAGGTCTAAGAACATTGATTTATGGAGTTTCTGAATTGTCAGTTAAATTTTTAGGAACATAATTAAAAATGAAAAAGCTTTTATTGAACAATATCTATCACATTAACTGTCACTTTTTGTGGTGTAAAATACTTTTCAGTGTAAGGAAGACTGAGAATCTGGCCTGTGTGCATGTGAAAATAAGCCTGGAAGTTTCTTGTAGCAAAGCTGATAACAGTCAACCTTTCAAGTGAAGGGTTATAACCTTTAGTTCAGGCAGGCTTAAATGGAAGCATAGAAAGAGCTACACTATGAATTTGTACTGGAATTGCAGTGGAAATGGCAGGTGTCTTTCACACATCTAGCCTTATTATGGAGTAAAACTGACTTGAAGGAGCGTTTTCTGAGTAGTCATACTTGTGCGTGCCAGCTGCAATGGATCTGCAAGGCCTGAGACACGAAAAGCGTGTGCTCATCTTGAATACATGTGTCAAAGATAGCACAGTGCTCAAAAGGTGCATTCGAAATTATTTTTTCAGTCCTTTTTTTTTAAACAGATGTGATAAGGAATCAAGTCCAAATAGCATCTATTTAAAAGATTGTAGTCAGCAGTAATTAATGTTTAAAGTGACTACATAGCCATACACAGCCAACCTACACAAGTGCAGATCCCCGAGGGGTTTGTGATTAGTAGTTTGCCTTACTTCCAGCCTAATATATTGGTACCTTGAGGTGTTATAAACACTATGTACTTCTAAGAATTGTTCACAGTGCAAAGACTTCATTTCAGTGACTTATTTTTCTAGCTGAAATTTTATCACAAAATAGCATGTTTCCACTTCTAGAGAAAGTTTTTCCTGTATTAAGGATAAATGCTGATATCTTCACACCTCTGCTTCTTACTGCTCCTTCTATCTGTGATGCTGCCATGGCAAGCTAGTGCTGAAAAGGGCAGGGTGTGACATTGCAGGTCGCTGTGGGCCCTAGACCTGCAAGGGGAATTATTACTGCATTCCCTCAAATGAATTGTTTCCCTCCAACTGATTTCCGAGTGAAGGGCCATAATGCTGATAGGTGTTTTATTTCACTAAACCTTTGTTGTGCTCCCCTTGCTCTGTGAATTGGGTTGACTAAAATATGAGTGATCAGTGGATCAGTTTTGGAGGCTCCTACAATTGCTGCCCCCTTCCTCATGGGCACCCCAGATGCGTTAGAATGGAGCATGGGCAAAGCACCTACAGATTTTTGGAGCTGCCTTTTGCTTCCAAGTGCTGTCAGTGTGAAGTCATTTCTCTGAAGTCTGATTCTATGCACCTAATTTTTCATATTAAAATTTTTTCTTTATTTTGGAGTGCTTTGTGAAATGTAAACCCAGATTTCTTAAATATCAGGAGGTTTCACCCCAGGTGTCTGGGTAGTCCTTGCTCCTCTTTTCCTGTTTCTCTACAAAGAGAAACTTCCTTGTGTGTCTCACATTCTCTGCATGTGTCATCTCAACATCGGGCTTGGTCTTGCCCTCAGGATTCCCTGCTGTGGGGGGACATGTCACTGGTTGGTCACACAAAGAGGAAAGAAGGAGCTGTGGTGGGATAGGGCAGTGTGTATTTGAATGCCATATACTAATAACTCCTGTGATGGTGCTGCGCTGGCTTCTACGGATTGTCTATGGCAGAAAAACAGCTCTTCTGCTTTGGTCCTTTCACTCCCAGTCCTCCTTTTATTCTCCAGGCTTTTTCTCCTAATGGCCTCCAAGACCACTGTACATGAGACATAATCTGCTTTTATCTGGGTGAGAGACATGGATAGGTCCAGGAAAAAAGTAGTGTTCTCAGGTCTGTGGGTTCACCAGGTACTTAATGACTTTTGGATTTTATTTCTGTTTCCTTAAACTAAGAGTTCCTTCCATCCATGATAACTGCTATTGGCACAAGCTCAGCAAAGTTCAGGCTGAAGCAGTGCAACTTTTCTGCTGTGGCACTGCTGAAGCTCCCCAGCCCTGTCTTGCTGCTCTGCTCTGGAGCAGAGTGCCTCTTGCAGGGAGCTACGTGATTAGGGGGTGAAAAAAGAAAAAATAAATCTTCCAGAAAAAATTCTTATATGCAAGATGGGTACACAGAAAACCTCAGTAAGCTCCTGACACAGCCTGACCCTTCTCTTGCTGGAGCTAATAGATAAACTCCTACTTCCTTCAGTGGGGCAGGATGGGCTTTTCCATCTGTGTAGTGCTCATGAAGTACTGAGGTAAGAACTGCTGCATGCATGACAGCCACAAAACCAGGGCGCCAGGAAAATGGAGATGTGAGGTTATTTACTTTTGTCATAGCAAATTCAGGAACGTACTGAGAAAGAGCGAGCTTATTCTCCTGGGCTCTGCAGCCTCTTTTTGCAAATATGGCAGGAACCTGTCTGTTAAAAACAGCGGCTCAGGCATGCTGAGGGAAGTATTAAAAGTATTGTGTCGCCCTTGTACACACATGCTGATCAAGAGAGCATGTAAACAGATATTTGCTTTCATTTTCCAACAGTTATTCATGAAATGAGTGTGCCTTTGCCAGAGGTGATCATTTTTAGACATTTTGCTAAATGCAGGACTGTGTCCTGAGGTACTTTCTCAGTCCTTACTCAGGAAAAACTCATGTTAGTGTTGGGCTTTAAAATTACAGTGATTGTTTACATGCAAAACCATAACATTGCACAAGGCTTTCCTTTCAGCTCAAAAATTGACATTTATGTATCATCATACCAATGATAATGTACAACCAAAGCACTTTATGGATAAATCAGAAACTTTCAGACATTCATTTTCAAGTCCACTGTAAGAGAGCTAACATTTTCATTCTTCTCAAACCAAACACAGGATTTTGCTTCCATACCAGAATTCACTAAGCAGATTCAAATCTGTCCTTTCACATTTGCCTCCCCCCACCAGTTACTCCCAAAATCGTACAACATTTCTGCCTTTCTAACTATTAGCTTTCTAACTAATAGCTATTCTGAACTTAATCCAGCTAAAAAGTTATGTTTGGGCAATAGTTGCTACCAACCAAACCAAATCAAATCACTAGACTTGGAAAAAGAATTGGGGCTTTTCCAGGAAAAGCAAGTAAGTTTGTGACCAATGTTTTGGGATATTAAAAAAACCCCCAAAAAAAAAATTGAATGTGTATTTTTTTTTTTTAAAAAAAAAAAAAAAAAAAAAAACTTTTATCTATTTGATAGTACCTGGGGATTTTAATAGATGTATTTTGATATATATATATATATATTTTTTTAAATGGCTAGAATGTTTGTTGCTTTCTTTTTCTTTCTTAACATACACAAAAGCAATATCCCCCAAGCAGACTTGTGCTCAGACATGAGATGGGAAACTTATGTTTATAAAAGCCATCTCCTTTTGCTTAAAGCAGAGATGTGCTGAGAAACTGGTACAGTATGACAACATCTTAAACACAGAGGAGATGAGATTTATCTGGCTGGTACACAATATGAAACCGAAATCGAGCACCAATGCTACAGCATTATACTGAAACAAACCACTGTAATTAGATGCTTTGAAGTCAAGCCTATATTTTCTTCATCTTTCATGAATTATTGATCCCCTTTCTCATTAAACAGAATGGCAGGCTCTTGCAGTAAATGGACAAGTGACTACATCATTTATATAATCAAATATCCTCTACAACTGGCCATAAAACATTTGTGTCTAAAAACACCCCTTCTGAATTGACATATCTGCAAAATCGATTTACTAATATAACCACATTCCTTTTGTTTCTAAAATGCGACTTTCCTGTGCATCACCATGCAATCCGGTGTTTTACACTGATCATATTAAGCAAAATATTTTTCCAAGAGCCTTTATCGCCCATTGTACAATAGAACATTTCTCGTCTATAATGAGATGTAAATAAACTGTCTCACTTACCTTATTTTCTCCATCTCTGCCGCAGAGGCCTACAAGAAATCAAATAAAAGGAGCAAGTGAATGAAAGAAAACATTCACGCTGCAGATTTATGCATAGTTAAGGCTTTCCAAATGGTTTTCGACAAGTGCCTACAAAGCGATGGTAAGCGAACTCCACATCTGCATTAGCAGGAAATAACATTGACAGATTAAGTAAGAAATAATGCAGCACGCTGCAGGAGCACTGTATACCCACGAGCCATGGGCAACAGAATGACTCAGTTGTAGCGCTGAGGCAGAAAATGGGGGGGAGAGAGCGCGGCAGCAAGTAACAGGTTACTCTGCCTCCTGGATTTCACAGAAAAAGTTGAAATCCGCTGCTCCCCTCTGCACAGCGGGCACGGGAGCAGCCTTCTGCTGGCTGTGGAATTAAAGTGACTTCATCACATGTGAATTTTGAATTTAATTCTTAACGTTTCACAGCGCTTGACAGACAGGAATGGACACAAGCATTTCATCCTTAGTGAGAGTTTCAAGTAATTAATTGGTTTCCTCAAGTAATGCATTATCGTGACAATTAGCATCTCAATGTGTATAGGCTTTTCATTAACACTTTCATTGCTACTTACCAGAGTGTAGCTTAAGTGCGGTAACTCCTCAGCTTCCAGCGACTGCAGCTGCAGCCAGGCTCCCATTAACCCTTTGGTAGCTGCTCATTACCTCTTTTGCCTTGAATCTTTAAAGCCTGGGACAGCAGTAAGTGGTAATTTCAATCTGTCTCACTTCTTTCTTATAGAAGCTATAAAACCCTATCTATCCATAACACAGAGACTCGTTAATCTCTTTGACACTATAAAGCGTAGGAAAAGCACAGTCTTGTTAACTCTTTGGTTTCTCTTTCATTATCTCATGCAGATCCCTAATAGCTGCTTCCATTTAATCTTATCATGCCGCTAGCATAGGATCTCATCAATCCTCCTGGCTCTGGTTTATTGTAACTGAGGAATGAATGCACGGAGCAATCCTGTAATCTTTAGAGTGAGATAAACCCCAGCATCACAGGATCTCTTATTTATACTGAAAGCATTGCCCATTAATCATGAATGCTTTAAACCTTATTGATTAATGACTAACAATCATATTTGAGTACAAAATAAATTAAAGATTAAAAATAGGGAAATGTAAATTTAATCAGCTAACCAGCAGGAAATTTGTCAAACTGCCTAATAAAACACCCCAAATGACAAATTGCTGGTTCCTCATTGTGTTGCTCACTTTTCCTTCTCATTTACTTCTCATTTGCACACTAGATAAGTTGTCAGTCAGGCCAATGTTTGTGTGATAATTTCTGATGACATACATTAGGGATTTTAGGCAACTGCAGGAAAAGCCCTCTTGGCTTTCCAGCACTGGATTTAATGTGTTACACAGTTCTTGCATGTATACTGGAAGCTCAGGGTTGTCTGTGGTAAATCCTAGATTTTGAGATTAAAAAGTTTAGCCTGAGAACCCTTGATAGATCTAAATTAGAGAAAGCAATCTATTGAATGAATATGTGCTATAGTGTGTAGAAAATAGTCAGTTTAAGCAGTACAGTTTGGAAAAAGAATGTGGGCTCTTCCTGTGCCTGGGAAGTGTTTGGCAGCCCCACAACTGCCTCTGCCTCCTCCCTGGGTTTCCTTGAGATGAACTCTCAAAACTCTCCTGCCTTAATTATCATGTTGCCCTCCTATCACCTAGGGGAAACTGGCCGTAGTTTCCACACACTGTTGCTTTGCCTTGGATGCTGGGAGCTGTCCATGAAACCTGGGTACCTGGGAGACAAGATTTCCCTGTTGCTCTTGTAGCAGTTCCTACAGGCGTAGGGGAAAGCCAACAGAGCCCCACTTACGCCTAGTGCTTGGGGTATTGCTGTGAGCACAGACAGCTTGGGGTAGTTATATGTAGTTAAAGTTCCGGCTGGAGAAGAGGTGTTGTAGGCTGCCTTTCTGGCTGTGCTATTAACCTCCTCTTTGAATGCGGGTGAGTCATTGGCTGCCAATCCAGACAGGAAATTAGTTTATTAAAAAAAAAAAGTCTAACTCCAAAGGAAACCAGAAAACTGAACAGTTAGTTCAGTCTGAACTGCCCGGGTTTAAAAAGGGTAATGGTCTCTCTTCCGTCAGAGTCAAAGCTGGTTGTCCGTGGGACACGGATGATCTCCCCGTGGGCTACTAGGGATGTCCTTCTCCCCTTCCCTGAGAGCTGGGGCAAGACGGCCACCGCGCCGCTGGTGCCGGTGAGCTCGGCCCTGCTCAGGAGGAGGCGGCCGCGACTCGGGTCAGGGCTGCAGCAGAAGGACGTTCAGTTTTTGCTGCATCACAAGTTGATATTGTTACGGAGGCCGAGTCACGGTTTGCTAGCGGGTTTCATGCTACTGCTATCCCCTTGGAATTTTTGAGGCTACTTCATTTTCAGGCTGCTTTCCATGAATGCTCCCTTATGAAATACCCTACTGTATTGTTTCTAAAGCTTATTCTAAACAGTTCCGAATTGGCCACATTTATAGTGTCTTGTGGGACCTGTTTCAAGTAGGAAGACTGAAATAAAGGTTAGTACAAGGAATCTCAATTCTATTTATGAGTTGCTGCTTTCTACTGTATGACTTATTGCAAGTACTTGAAACCTGCAGTGTGATTGAAATCATATGTGATGGAGGAGACTTCAGAAAATATTTTTAATTAAGATTAATAATTATCTTCAGGTGATATGTAGGATTACTGTTAGAAGCTTGACTGGTTTACAAGTATTTGAAGAAAGCAAGTGTAAAGTGTAGAAATTATGCCTGCTTGCTTTTTTTTTTTTTTTTCCTCCCCCCATGTTTATTCTAACTAGCTGTTTTGTATCTTTTGATTCTCTTTAAGAACAGAGATGTTCACTGGCTTGACTAAAAATAGTGGTGCTGTTACTGGAAAATAGTGCAAGCATTTTGTTTATTTTAAATTTTTATTTATTTATTTATTTATTAAGACCACAGGACCATCTTTCAATTGTTTCAAGTAACAAGAACAAATAAAAATGCTGTGGTCTCCTAATCTGTTGTCTCCAAAATATCTAATGAGTCAAGCAACTTCGAAGCAATAGAAGTAAAATAGTTGAGTCATTGATGTGGATACAACTTATCATCGTGATTAAATAGGATTGTTGTTTATGACAAAACTCACCAAACCTTTTTTTATAAAGTAAAAATTCACGTTGATAGTCTGTCCATCCATCTGTTAAATACACGTGGTATCAACATGGGCAAATCTTGTGTTTCATTTCTAATAATCTGTTACTTTCTGAAGAACATGCAATGTAGAGATTTGGGATCTTTCAGATGCCCAAAGAAATTTCCTCTTTCCTAAGAACATCCTGCAGTGTCTTCCTACTGTACGTGTGAAGGAGGAGGATTTTGCTGGGGATGGCATTATTTTTGTTTTCTTGGGAAGAGATGTTCCATTTTAGAGAGAGGGGCAGGATTGCAGAGTCTAGCTCAGTTCTTACCATGCTTTGTTTGGTTTGTCTTCAAAAATTCTTTCAAATTAAAGGGATTGGGTTATTGGCTAATTGCTGCCAAATCTATAAGGAGAGAAAGAGTAGCAGGAAATTACTGCTGCTTATTTTGTCTGATTATTATTACTCTGAGTATTTTGGTAAAGTGAGAGGGACTTCTGTGCTGAGGAGAGCTCTGCATAAGAGTTTAATGAGAACTAGGGTGTTCTGGGCTCCTGACACATTTGTAAATTGCCACATGTTTTGAATCATAACTATTTCATTTCAGCATTTCTTTTGTGCTTGCAGTTGTACTGAAGTTTTATTGCAAAAGTCTTTGTGGCTATATTGCGTGTGTGTGTGTGTATGTGTTTTTGTTTTTTTTCCTCCTTATAGCATGTTGGATTCACCAATTTGGTAAATTTTATGTACTACCGTAGAGTTTGATGAGATTCATGTTTATTAAACACTTTATTTTTAGAGCTTTCTTTGTATATGCTTCACAACACCTCAAGTGATCCCTTAAAGGAGGCTATAATTTTATCTATAGAAGTTTTACTAGAGCTGGAAGAAGTGTCCAGATGTATTTGATTTGGTTTCAAGTATTGAATGTTTCTAATACTTCCTTAGGAAAGAATAAGAGTTTTTTTTTTTTATATGTCTTACATGGAATTGTCAAGGAGACACAGAAATATTGAGTTTGGTTTTCTGCAGTTGCCCTTATAATAGACGTTTTGTTCAGAAAATTCCATGTTTGTGTGCATCGCCGGCCCTCTGAACCTAGTATCTAAAAGATGAAGAGGCATAACAATTCATGGTGGGAAAAAGTCAGAAGAGGTAAAGAACGTGTCTAACATCCTATGTCCCCATAATGTTAAGGAATGTTTTAGGATCATTGGAGACTTCTTCCCAGAAATACGATCACATAGTCCAGAAAGAATGGGAGGTTTTTATTAAGCTGTGAGGCTTTTTCATTTGACCTGAGCAAAGTATCTGACAATCAGTTTAAGTGTACATAACCATGAGCAAGAATATCAGTTCTCTCAGTACCACCAAGAGCAGCATTGCACCCTTTCCTATCTGTGACCAACTTTTGACATTTCCTAGTGTGATGGAGGAAATCCTCTGAGGCAAAGGAAGGTAAATGGAAACCCAGCTGTTTGGGACTAATTGTACATAATAAAGATATAGCTTAAAGCGAACCACTTTAGTAGACAAGTCGACAAAACCAGTCTTTTTAAGTATTAGAGGAAATAGCTCAGTTCGGCACCCAATATCCTCAAACTAGACCTGAATATGTAACTCTAGATCACTACTGTCATGCAATCTGTCCACAAACCTGCGGGGATCTGTTGTGAAGCAATTAGTTTCTTTGCCATATGTGTTGCAGGACATTACTTAATGCATAGAAATTACAAGGTTATTCAAGCCATGTTAAATTTTGTACAACCAGCTTACCTCTATTTGATCTTGTATCAGTGTTATGTTTAAATTTAAACATATTACTTCTGACGTTTTTAAATTCCCAAATGCATTCATGAAGAACCCTCATGCAAGGGAAAACAAGATATGATTTTTTTTGTCCGTTCTCATAAGATCATGTTTACTTCCCTCAGTCATTTTAGTATCCCTTTTCTGGATCTATTCCAAATTAATTCAATCATAACTGAATGTTATGATGAGCTGTATATCATATACTAAACTCCTTGTCAGCTTCTTGTACAGTAGTGCAGATGCTTCAGTGACTCTGAGGAAAACTTATCTGCAGTGTATCCTAGACTTCCCTCAGACTTTCCATAGCTGTCACATTGGAGGCTCATTGTTATTTTACAGTTCAGCAATGCACTAGATCTTTCTCTGCTGCCTCCGTATGATGAGCCCCAATACATGAAGACTTTACTTGGTTAGCTTTGTGTTAAATTATGTCCTGCTTCCATTATTCTGCGTATAAGTAAAACAGTTCTTATACAAGCCTCCAAATTGCCGTCAGTACCTCCGAACACTTGCTGTCTGCACATTCCAGAAGCGCAAACTTTATTACTGACTCCAGGTCACTGATAAGTTGTTGTAGCAGGACATGTCCAAAAACTTTTTCCAAGTTCAAGAATCCCTTCCCACCCTGAGAAACTTTTTAACCTGTTAGTCTTTCATTTAATCAAACTTCCATTCAGGTTAATAATCTTGATTTACTCTCCATTATAGCAGTTTTATATGGCATTTTTATGTTGAGTCGTTTATGAAATGCTTTCTGCAAATCTACAAAATCTGCGTAAATTAGGATACACTCCTTTAGTATGAATCCGTTATCTTAAAGGACAACTTTGCTAAAACTCTGTTTTATCCCATTTTTCCTATACCTCTTCATCCTTGTTTTTATTTTCTGGTAGGTACCAACCTACCATAGAATCTTTCACTCCTTCACCCTCCTTTGTCTTGTGTTTTCTTTTCACCACTGGAATATAATTTTTGAGCCAAAACATTCAGTGAAAAGCTTTGCTCCTGAGCTTGCCACTTCACATACCAGATGGGTCAGGATGCCAAGTGGAGGCTACAGATATCACAAGAGTGAACAGGCTTGGTTTGTTCCTTCCTTATCTATCATGGTTGATGTTGTTGTTTCCTCAGTCAGAGGAAAGTCAGATTGCCATGCTATCATGCCTAATGATAGACATTGTGAAGCACTGCTTTAATAATTGGACCACATCTAAATTATACTGAACTTCCAGCTGACCTTTCATTATACAATGGGTCATCTTTCTTCCTTTTCTATGTGTATGGCTAAAGATCTTTTTACTGATAGCTTTATAAAAGTCCAAGTTCACTGAAATCTTGTCTGAAAGAGTCTGGAGAACAATCACAACAAAACAAAATAAAAAGAAACCTTGCCCATTATTCTCACTTTACAGACCTTAAGTCCTCTATAGCATATACTGCGTATTTAAATATGAATCAAATAAGACACAGATTAAATTGAAAGTGTAATGTATAGGCTTTCTTCATGTGCTTGGGAAAGCATAACATTCTCAGACTGTTTTATATACTACTATTTTAGAATTTGTGTTTTGCTTCCTTGATTTCATTTTCACTCTGTAAAGTCTGAGACAGAATCCCAACCGGGGTAAATAAGCATAGCTCCAGTGAAGTCAAGCCTTGCTGACTTATACAGCTAGAGGCTCTGCTCTTAAAAGGCAATTTTGGTGTGTCAAACCAAACTTCCATCATAACTGGTACTCTCAGCTGGTGTGAGATACTATAATCCCTCAGAAAAGTCCTGGACTTGTTCTCTGTGCTATTTGGCAAATTCTCCAGTAAAACCTAAGCAAAGACTATCCATAATAGGCAGCTTGCTGCCTTAAAATGACACTTAAGACTCCATTTGAATCATTTAAAGAATTTTTTGTCAGTCAGATGATTTGACCCTGCATTTATGACTAACAGGATTTAGCTGATTTCTTATATTAAAATAGTCCATGTTGCCATCAATAGAGATGAGGATCCATAGGAGCTGTATGAATCTATCTGAAAAGAAAAACTTTTTTCTCTCTCTCTCTTTTTTTTTTTTTTTTAAAAAAAAAAGTGCAGTTATTTTAATTTTCTGCATCATGCAGAGACACAGCAGCACCTATGTTAGACAGAGTGGATTGATGAGCTATGTTTTCTTTACAGTTGTTCAACACTGTATGATGTCCTGGAATTATGAAAGGTTAAAAGGGAGAGGTGAAGCCACACTGCTTGTCCAATTCCAGATAGCTTGACTCCAGTGTGACCCCCACCAGGTAGCTCTGTAGATATTGTGAGTGAGTGGTGTCTGAGGAGCCAAAGGAAATGCAATCTAATAGACTAACCGGAATTTGTATCTCTTAAACTAATATGTGGCACTATTTATGTGCATTGCCAATATATTTATGTAGGTGTCTGTATTACAGGCGTCATTAATGGTAATTACAGGCATTGCATTAACATATTTAGTCACAGTAGTTGCCATCTAAAAAGCTACTATTTGTCAATATATAATAGAAAGTGGTATCTGAGCTAATCAGGACTAACTACAATATCTTGGTGTGCTGACTCCTCTCCTAAAGGAGGTTTTGTACTACTGACTGGAAACATAACTCGGGGTCATCATTAACCAGGATGAAATATGAATCCTAACATAGCTGACATAAGTTCTGTAAAATCCTATACATTTGTATATTTATATCTTTATATCTCTACATATGTCTTTCTCTAGTGGGGTTTTTTTTCCTTCATGTTAGTGATGGGAAGTGGGAGATAGGAGACAGAGGGGGCAGAACTGCAAAAAACCTACATCCTACAGCCACAGAGTTGTTTGTGTTTTAAAGAAGAAAAAAAAAAAAAAAAAGATTTTCTGTTCTATATACATCTCTTTATATCCCCAAAATGTTGAGAGGAATCACCTGCAATACAAAGATTCACCACTTATTTTTCTTACTGTGCTAACTAGCTTTGTGCACTGTTTTGGGCACGAACACAAAAGTAGAGAGTATAGGGAGAGGCAAACAGCATGCTAAGAGAGCTGGATAACTTTACTAGCAAAACTATGAGTTAAGATAATCACTTTCAAGCAGGGAAAAGCTAGCTGGAAAGAGAAGGGGAATCAACTATTCTATATATTCAGTGTGGAATAGGAAATAATGGGCTCACACTGAAGCTAGAAAAAGCAAAGCTAACAAACCGAGAGGGAATTTGCTCTCTGCTTTACTGCCTTCAACATATGTCAGTTCCTAAGGCACTGCTGCTTCCCAGAGACCCAGGCCCTGGGGACCTGAGTGAGTTTCCTAAAAATAGTGCATTTGTTTTCACGCCTTTTGTCACTTATGAACTTGTCTGTGGACAGGGAAGAATAAAATAAACAAGGTGCAGTGATATACCCAGGCAATGTCATAGATATTTCCTTGAAAAGAAAGCCCAACTTCAAAGCTTTCACATCTGTCACACAGTTCTGGTGGAAAACAATATCTGTTTATTGATTCACCTTCTTTTTTTATTCCATTTCCAACCAACGTGTGTGGTGCTTCAAAGTCATGCCAGTGGTACTTTGTCTATTTCTGGAACAAAGGGTGTTTCTGTGGATAAAAAGCCACGGACTATGATAGATCATTGAGATTTGGGTCTGTAGTTGTTTAAGGAGAGACCTTAACTTAAGCAATAAAGGAACGAGGCAAAAGAATAATATTAAGGAGATCTTTGATCTTTCTATTTCAAACCAGTGTCTGTCTCTCTTCACCAAAGCAATAGGATCTTCCTAATAATATTATGGATGAGATTTAAAAAAAAAAAAATCCTCAAATCCACAGCAAACTAGAAAAGAATTATGATGCCACTCGAAATCAAAGGAACTGACTCAAATTACCACCTTGGCTTATGTGCTGGGAAAACATAAGTATGGGGAGGAAAAGAAAGAATCTTATTGCTAGAAGCTCTGTCCATTGATGATGGTATTCACTTTATCACCAGAAGCTACTGCAAAGTCTGTTCTGTTCATCTGAGCCCCAGTGATGTTAGAAGACATGCAGTTGTGTATCTGTTAAAGAGGCTTAAAAAGTGGCATGCCTCAGTAGCTGTTTGCTCTTGCTGTGGAAGGCACAAAGTGTTGCCAACTATCTACCTGAAGGGGAATGTATGTTCATACAAATACCTTACTCAGTGCCCAAAATATTGAATATTAATTGCCACCAAAAGAATATGAGGTAAGAGGGTGGGAACCTTTTTTTTTCCCCTGTGACCTTGAGTTTCTTAAGGGAGTTCCAAGGTCAGATGGTGATACTATAAGAAATTTGAACCAATCTCTCATCAGTCTTTAGCTTATTTTCTGTGTACTTATTCTAACCGCTCTCCTCATCACTACTTAGGTAGTGTGTGAAGGTGACAAAAGTTCCTTTTGTCTGCACCTCTCTACACTCCTGCATAAAAGCCAGCCAAATGCTTTCCCCAGTACAATATTGTATAGTAAATAAGGCAAAATATTTTCTAAGCTGTAGCGATTTTGGTATCAGTGAAGTCACAGTGTTACTCCTTTCTGACAGCATTTCTCAATCTGGTTGTGTGACTGTAATAATTTTAAGTATAAAGTAATTTTTATGCTGGACTTAGATGGTGTCTTAATTGCTGTAAGGTCATAAGAGGTCTTTTCTTTTTATATTCGCCATGTTCTGCATTAACATTCTTCTCAGGGATTCTTTTCTGTGAGCTTAAAAAGAAGCCTGTTCTTACTCCTACACAAAACGTGGAATTGTTAGGTTTTACTGTGGAGACATTAAATCAGGCTCTGGAGATTCCTTTGTCGAAAAGGAAGCTGTATTGTTAAAATTACATCTGGCTTTTGCACGTGTCACATTTCACAGGAGCATTGAGCCTGTATTATCTAGTGGCTTTGCTTGCAGTCTTTCTTTACGCAGTGCTATTTTTAGATTTTCATCCTGTTGGAATTCAATAGTCTAGTTGTCAAGGCAAGAAAGAGGAGATGGCTAGGGTTGAATTTGTCAATGATTCAGCCATGTTCATAACTACTATTACTATATACTCCTGCCGTAGTTGGGGACAAATGCCATATTCAGGGCATACGATTGTAGCAATCTGTCAGGTTTTGGAATGATGTGTATCAGGTGCTCAAATATAACTTTAAACTGGGTTTGAATCATTAGAGAAGAAGAAAAAGGTTGTTGGAAAACCTGAGGGGGAAACTGTGCTTTCTGTGGAAGGCACGGCAGTCCCTCACGCTCTGACTTAACTGTGATTTTGTCCTTTTCTTCTCTCCCCACTTCTTCTCTTTCCACAGGCAGTTCCATTCAGATGCTTTTACTGCCCTTACCTTTATCACATGAGAGAGAGAGGAGTTTGGCTGTTGTATCAGATGAGGATGGAGAAGGATCAGATCAGAACATAAGAAATTAAGATATTTGAGGTTCAACAAAAATTTGGGTCAGAGCCTTGGAAATGACTGATTTTAGTGGGCTACAGTTTGGGATTCAATACTGCAATGTTAAACTGCGCAACTGAAAAGCCAAGAATGAGAGAATTATTGTTAATAGTTGAATACATTTGTCATTGATATATATTTAAACAGTACTAAAGATGCTGATCCTACAAAGCACACAACGTGTATGCAGTTCAGATCAAAGGTGTTATTTTAGCTTATCTTCAATAAGAAGACAGTAGGTTTGTAAGGATTCTGAGATCTGTAGGTGCTCGTGAGAGAAATGCACTTGCTGCTGTTGTAGCTATAAATTGGCCCTAAAAGTGCAGGAGCTGCAGCTTTGTGTACGTGCAGGTTCTGGGCTGCTCAGGTCACAGCCTTGGTGTGTTTGGAGAAAGGATATTGCAGCTCTGGGGTCAGCAAAACTCTTGCTCTGAATTGTCTTAAATTGGCTGAGCATTTTGTAGGTTCCTTGAAACCTGCTGGCACACGGAAACAAAGTTTCTGGATATTGGACACCCAAGATATTATTGATCAAAAAAAAAAGTGTCATATCTACAAGATAAAATATCTATTTGGAGAAATACAACGATCACTATACTTTCTCATTCTACAGAAACAAGGCTAAATCAAAAATTTTAAATAATAAGCTCTAAACTTTACTTGTTTGAGTGCTGTCTGGCAGGAAAACCTGATTATTGCCAGTTTGCTCTTTGCAGTGTGGAAGATTTGCAGGACCGAAGTAACAGTCTCCTAGCAACCACAGATCCTCTAAGAATCTTCTCTTTTGATAGTCCCCAAAATATGTTAATGCTACTAGATATTGCAAAATAAAATACTGGGGTCAATACTTAATAAAATAAGGAATTCTGATTTTTATCTTCAGTCCAAAATAACATTGAATTGGTTTGGAACTGTAGTACAATTCTGATAGTGGCTCAACATGGTTTAGGTTGCTAACCATTATTATTTTTTTTTTTTTAAATTAGATTCTTATTGCTAAATCCCGATAGTGCAAATGCTTATACACATAACTGTACTTGAATAGTCCCAGTGAACTCGCTGTGACTATTTATGTGTTTAATTACTGGCTGGACTAGAGATTTAGTGTCTGAATCTTAGCAGACAATATTTTAAGGGTACTGCTCCTCTCTTTTCTCCTGGTTATCTATAATGATGCATTTCTTATTAGGATATTATTCTCTAACAATCTGTTACGCATATGTTGAGAAAAGGTAGTTAGAGAATTTAAATCGTGAAAGCAAAGTTCAAAGCTCACATCCTCATGGGAGATTTTGATTCAGCAATTATCCTGTCCTCGGGGCATCCACAGAGTGCCTCACCCCTCTGGAGTGCGGTAAATCTTTCAAGGTGCAGCCCTGAGAGCAGGAGGGAAAGAGAAAAGGAGCAAGCGTGTTAATCAATTCAAATGCCTACTACGAGGGACAGCTGCAGCAGTGTGCCAAGAGACATCAAAAGGGCTACACAGATGTAAGTCAGCCTGGGATGCAGAAATCTGCATTTAATGTAGAATCCCAAAGGATACATTCATACTGCTGCATTGCTATTTTTGATGAATGAAGCAAGAAAGACCATACTTCCAGGCAGAACTTGTAGAAAACTGAAGTCCCTTCCAAAGAGATAGGGAAAAAGGGTTCATAAATGCTTTTTCTTTTTTTTCTTTTTTTTTTTTTTTAAAAAGTCTTTTACCTCAAACATGGTTTTCAGTAGAAAGCAAAGAGAACAGAGAAAAAGAAACTACTTCAGAGAAAAATAAAATATATAAAACAGCTTTTCAGAAATGCTGAAATTATCAAATATGGTTCATCTCCTATAGAACTATGCTATAAATAAGGTTCATCTCCTATAGAACTATGCTATAAATAAAGGTAATATAAGGTAATACAAAGGTAATATAAACAAATAAAGGCCTAAGATGTTTGTGTATTTTTATTACCACAAAGCTAGCTAAATAATGATGGAATTTCCTGACTGTGAAGGAATGTTTTTCTTCCCTATTCAAAAAAAATTATTTCTCCATTAATGTCTATATCATTATTTAGCACAACAGTAAAACTTGTCCCTGCCTCAGGGAAGTTGTGTGATTTCTCGTTGTATGGCAGACATATTATACACACTGTCCTCCCTTGTGACCCCAGATGATTTCTGAGCCACAGACCATATGTGAAGCAGTGCTATTGACTGAGGTCAGTCCTGTTCACATCCCAGGTGGCTGCTATTGAGACAAGAAAAGGCAGTGAAACATAAGTAGAGCCTACAAAAAGGCTATAGAGAGGAGAAGAATGGGAGGTATCGAATAATGACAGCCTATACCTGCAAATACGTCATGTTGCACTGATGAAATTTGTAAGAGAAATATTATTGGTTGAGGCACCGTTAAGGCAGTGCTTTGCTGGGCTAATGGTTTTCTGATGAATACCTGGCAAGGATAGATAGGGATCAGAGAGCATCTGATCTTTCTCAAGGCACGCAGCTGCAGAGACATTGGTCAACTGCTCTCTCTTTCCTGAGGTCAACAGAGAAGCTGCTGACTCTGTAGGCTGATAGAAAACATGTCTTTAGTAGAGGGCAGAGCAGACACTCCCTTGCCAAGTGGCAGTGGAAGAGACTGAACAGGCCATATCAAAGTGACTACAGAGAGTGTGTCCCTGTTAATTACTCCAAAAGAGTTTCTAAGGAGATTAATTATTACAAAGGGAAATGCAGGAAACTTTCTCCTTATTCTTTCAAATGGGCTATTCATTTAGAATGGTTGTGTCCATCACTCCTAAGGGAATGGCATGTTTGCAAGTCAGGAAGACTGAGGTAGAGATGAACACGGACAATGATTCAAGGATATTGCCCAAGTTCAGAAAAACAAGCAATCTCTGTGTGGAACCCTAATAAATTAATGAACAATGCTGTATAAATAGTGTCACCACATGCTGGCTTTCCCTTTAAGGTTAAATGAAGACAGAGTGACTTACTTTAAGAACTCAGCCTAAAAAAAGTTTAGTGTTTTGGACAGCAAAGAGGATGTTAGAAATCTTCAATTCCTTCATCTATGTCACATTGTTTGTACTACTTTCAGTAAACCTCTTGAACCATGCCATTATGAACATAATTCATTGCACAGTGTATCTGGAATACACATGTCACTGTTTCTTTTTGTAGCAGTTTGTGTAATGAAGACTGCAACCCTAATTCTAATTCAGTTAAGACAGTTATATCATTACTGCATTGATTTGATGAAATAGGCTAGGAAAATAGAACTGACAAAGATTCAGCCTGTTAAGCTCTGTAAATTCAAGTTTATTTAGTATCTGTTAAAGGTTTTGTTTTTTTAAAGGTTTTTTAATTTAAAATTTTGTATCTAAGAGATAATGTTGCTGAGGTTCAGGACTCTTTTTTCTCCTGCTTTCTCAAACTGTGCTTTGCAACATATTCTTTGTGTGACACTGGGATTAGCCGGAAGATGGATTTGAGTTCTTGTTTCTCTATATTCCTACCTGTGGCAGGGGGCAAAAAGAAAGGGGGTTGTGAACAGCACTTCCCAATATCATAGATATGCAGGGAGAAGAAAAGAATTGAGGTTGAGAGACAAAAGGAGCTGGAAAACATCCAAGGTGTCTTTTTTGTAAAACACTAATGCATGACTAAGGCAGGAAAACAGGGCATCAAATTAGGTATAAATTAAACCAAAGCAACATTTATATTGGTAGTGATATTTGGTGTGATACAGTCCTGAATATTAAGCAATGAAATAATTGCTCTTATGTGGAAATAAACAAAGAGAGATTATGCATTTGCCATTTGTAGCATTTGCTACTGCATTTGTAGAAAAACAGAAGGAATTCTAGTGCTAAAAATCTGCCTGAGAAATCGATCACCCTTCTAAAGTAGGGCCACACACACCTATAAATGGTAAAACATATAAGCACATGTGAAAGTGCATTTTCCTAAAATGTTTTTCTGGCTAACCAAAAAAGACAGACCCACAAGATGGAAACTGAAGTACAAGACAGAACCATACAACTGTAAGACACAGTAATATTCTTCCTTTAACAGTGTAAACATGACAGTCTGAAGGAACAGAACTAGGGAAAGAAGCATTGTCACTTAGTGTAGCAAGGGGGAAAAAACATTGAAGCCACAACTTCATATGACACATTAAGAAAAGAAAAAAAGTCAAATAATTGACTAAAATGGTTGAAGGGTTTGATAAAGGACAAATACAGCGAATCCAGGAGGTAAATGGAGGGGAAAAAAGGGCTCAGCAGTCAAGACAGAGGTTTTAGTGTATAATATTAATATAACTATATAACTACAATCAACATGCCAGATGCCTTTTTCACATATGCTGTAGAAAAATTCTAAAGCCGTTCAGAGGAGAGAGGAGAGAAAAAAAATCCAAAACTCTAATGTCCTTTCTCATCTGGGAAAAGATAGGAATTTATAGCCTGAAATTCTGGCATTGTTGCTCTCTGTGCGATATTTCATTATTCAACTATTTTCAGAGCTTTGTCCAACAAGAGTATTCCTTTGGGGTAGAAAAGTCACTTGAACTTTGAGTTTGATATTAGTATTTATCAGGGAGAGGATGACATCCCCTGCCTCACTGTTAAACCAGAGGGGATAGCAAGGAGTGTAAACCTGTACTTCAGACATCACAAGAAAGGCCTGTCAGGGTCAGTCTGGTGGCCTAAGACAACTGAGCCAAAAAAGCCCTCAAGAAGAAATATTTCATTCTGTCATGTCACTCTTTTGGGAATTGAAGCTGATTTTATTTATTTATTTATTTCCTCTCTAGAATAATAGCCAGTACAATGAAATGAGCTAGTTAAGTTCTATGAGGAGATTGAATATATTTTATTAATTACACTGAGAAACATTACAGAAAAGACATTATGTTCCTAAAACATTTTTGGTTCAAAACAAAACAAAAATCCCACAAATTTTCAAACATATAGTGTTTTTTTTGTTTTTTTTTTTTTTTTCCCCAAATGTACTGGTTGGCCTAATAAACGCTCTTTCATCTCATATACTTTGCCATTTTTATAGCTAGGTTTTTTTTTTTTTTTTTATTTTAGCTAGAATATTCCTATGACAGCGTGTGATATGTAAATATGGCATATCCTCTAAGAAAGAAACTATCTTTCTAACTTCTGTCAGGCATTCAGATGGCTCACTGCCTGCTGATTTATATACCTTCAGATGAATGTCTAACTTTACTGCGATCCCTATTGATCTTTTAGACCTTCAGATTGCTTTGTGACAAGGAGTTCCACATGCAATTTAATTTGTGTTTAAAAATCACTTCTTTTGATCAGTTTTAAATTTGTTGACTTTGTGTCATTTCAGTCTTTCCCTCTTGCATTGGAAAGGTAGAAACTGGAGTACCTGGCAATCATTTTGCTATTTGGATTTTGTACATGTTTCTCTAAAATTTAATCCAGCCTTTTTGTTGCCTCTTCCAGAAGAACTCTTTTAACTAATTCTACTAAAATTCCTTACCCTGAAAGCTTTCTGTTTCTGCCTTGCATTGACAAGATGAAGATCAGAAATGTTTTCAGTACTTTAGACTCAAATGAAATAGTTACTACTTGCTTTTTGGACTGCAAGAGTACTCAGCAAATGCTCCTACTGAGTTTTCCAGAAAAGCTTTTTATTCTATTTTCTGTCTTTTTCCCCCAATAAACGTAGATTTCTTGCCATCAAGCACTACTTGGATATGTTGGTATTGAATTTTACCTAATTTTACCTTTCCCTTTGCTCAGCTTTTTTAGTTCTGTTTGAAATCAGTCATCTTTTAAACTTTCCTGAGTAAGTTTGTACTATCTTCAAGGTTTTTTGACTTCATCTTCTTTTCCTACATTATTATTAAAGTATGACTCACTAGTCATTGTGTTAACCTATTATTAACCTTTTGGACCACTTAGTCTTACAACTTTTTTTCTTTTCTTAGCATGTTTTGAATGACACAAACTTTATTTTTCTCTCAGTCCTCTCTGTCTGATTCCTTAATTCAACTAATAGGAGCTCATGTTCTATACAGATCTTGCTCGGACCAAGCAAATGTAACATAAAATATTCTGGAGTAATACCACACCCATCTTTAAAAAGCACAACCTGAGGAATTACACACTAGTCAGCCTTCCCTCTGCCTGGAGCACATCTTTTTAAATCTTTCAAGCACATGAATTTCTTCTCACTGTGAATAATTCTTACATCTCTCTTCAATACCACCTTGAATTTTCACAGAATGGTTGAGGTTGAAAGGGACCTCTGGAGATCATCTAGTCCACCCTCTCTTCTCAAAGTGTCTTTCAAATATTGAACCTATCTATTCTGGGCATTGAGCTGAATATCCCAATGTAATGCTATCCCTCTAGTTCTATTTCCAAGGCTATGTTAGCTTCTTTTTATTTACACTGTCAGAACAGCTACTTCACTATCTACAGACTTTGTTTTACAGTCTCTGAGTCTGTAAGCATGACCTTTCTTATACCTAGATTTGTAACTTTATCACTGGTTATGTGATCATTTTTTTTCCAAAGACCATTAAGAAGAACAAAGCAAGATCACTTAAATCGTTCTGATCTCATGATTATTTACCATATTGTCAACGTTTGTTTCATCCATGAATTCATCATAATTTAAAAATGTTTCATCTCAGTCATCGACAGAAAGGCCTAAGATTGTTAGACATAATTTCCAAGAACCTTGTAAGGTGATTTCCTGTGAAACTACCTTCTGAGAGCTCTTAGTAAGTTCTATAGTTATTGAAAAAATGTTTTATTGCCATTAAGTAGTGCAATAAATTTTTTTAAAGTAAATTATCATGTCTCATTAAATCAAATCCCTTTAGAGGACTTTCACAGATACTCTTTTACACTTGTGCATCCTTTGGGAAATGTTGGCCCGAACGTGAAGCTGGTATTGTTGATAGGGAAAGCAACAGCATGGAATTCTCAAATTTCTCATCAAAGTGATGATGATCTATAGAACTTTACAGAAAATAATTCCTTCCCCTAACCTGCTATGAGGAGGAAATACCAGTGTGAGAATTAATTTGTTAAAATTTTTAGCTGCCTAAAGCAAACTTAGGCTGATGGGCACAATGCAGCTACAGCCTTTTAGAGATTCCCCTGTGTGGTCCTTGCCTTTCAGGCAGGGGACCTTACTGAAGCACACTGTTGCTTTCTCTGGAATGGGCAGTTAGATTTGGTTTGTTTGTTTGTGTTTATTTATTTATTTGCCAGAATAAGCATGGAGGAAGGTGACAGGAGGAATGGTGAAATACTAAGTCTCACATGACATGGAAGTAAGATTGCTGGAGAGCTGTATGTGAGCTTGATAGCATGGAAATTTTCCTAAAATTAACATCAGGCAAAGGAAGAAATAAATTCTTCTAATCAAATATGTGCCTAATTCAGAAGGAAAAGCAGGGTGGGAGAGGAAATACAAAAATAAAAAATGGAAATGCCTTATCTCATAAACAGCCTGTAGGTGAAATGCCATTAAGGAGGAAGTACTGCAATTCCTCTTCAGAATTCGTGGGAAAGTTGTTTCAATTTAAAATAAACAGGTATAAAATAGGAAGGCATCTTCATTAAAGAAAGGGGTGCTTTTCCAAAGGATCAAAAAGAAATGACAGCATGACTGCTGATAAACATAAAAATAAATAAATAAAAATAAATTGATCCTGGAAGATTATTTTTAGAGCATTTTTTTTTTTTTTTAAATCAGCTATACCAAAAGATTATAAGTCATGTCTAATCAATAACTTATGTAGATTTTTTTTAAAAGAAAGTTCCTGCTTTGAAGACATTCTTACCTCTGTGCTAAGTGGTTTAGCTAAATAAATGATCAAATGTGAGGCTTTGAAGTTCTGAACATTTATCAAAATGTTTCAAATCAGAGCTGGGTAAACTATTAATAACCAAAAAGTCATAGGAGCAAGCTATTTTTAACCAAAGGGAATTGTTAACAGTCCTTATCAGAAATTAAAATGTCTAGTTCTTGGTAAAATCATGCAAATTATGTTGTCTAAAAAGATTATTAGCTATGCCAGGTTTTCTCCCATGAGACAAAATGAGAAAGTTAATTTCTCCTTTCCCTTTAAGAAATTAAAGTCTCAAAGCAGTGTAGGCTCCACAGTATGTGCCCTGATTCCTGTATTAACTTCTATATGCTCAAATAAGAGCTATAAGTAGGCAGTTTTCAAGGTGTCACAGAGCCAAGCAGCTCCGGTGCAGATGAGGGTGCTCAGCTGTAGGGATTTGGCTGATGAAGAGACAAACTCATGAGGGATGCTGCAGACTTCCCCAGTTGCCAGGCTTAATGGCTCATAGGGGACTTGCACAGAAGTGGTCAGACCCCAGGGAAACCGCTGTCATTTACCTCCTGGGAATCAGTCCCAAAGCTACTTCATACCCCTAGACTATACTGATCCTGGGTGTCTCTCTTGAGTTTTGGCATATAAGCCATATGACAAGGAAGAGTGGCAACTCCAAGAGCATTACAAGTACCTGCCTGACTATGCTTTGCTACTTGCTTTGTTATTTCACTGGCAACGCTTGAGAAAGCACAGCGCCCCTGAGTGAGTGCTTGCAAGATTAGGTCCCCAAAGCCAGCTGCTTCACCCTTCACATCCTAGTAGTGAGCCGTTCCACATGTGGACATAACATGCTATATATTGATAATAACATCACAGATATTAGTCTTTCCTACTCACAATATCTATCATAGTCTCCAAAGCATGTTACTTAAAACACAGTGATATGTAATCTCAGGTTTTTATATCAGAAGAGTGTCAAAAGCTGTAACTGCTTTACTGCTTGTTTTATTTTTCCTGATTCTCTTTTTTGTTTTTGAAGTTTTGCAAGGGAAAGTGTTAATACAGAGGACAGATATGGCAGTCACTTATGTTTGAATATGTTCTGTAAATGGAGATGGATGAAAACTTTTCATAGAACAAAGACAATTTGCCTGAAGTACTCTAGCCCCAAAGCAACTACAGAATACCCTGTTGCACCCCTTCTAAATAAAAGCTACAGAAAATGTGAAGAGTGAGATGTGTAAAGGACTGTTAGATCTGATTTTTAAGTTCGTTTGTTTGTAAACATAGAAGACAATTGGAATGGACTTTAATGGTGCACCTGTCATCTGCAAGTAATGGGTGACAGTGGAAAGCAAGAGGATCGAAGGTAGATTTATTTCTGCCAATAGCAAATTCTGCTGCACTTGTACTGAAGTTAGCAATTTCCAGTTAATCCAGACAAAGTAATTTGACTGTAAAACTGCATTACAGGAATTTGAGTGCTGTACCTGGTATAAAAACACAAGGTATTTTTAGCTTAGAGCTATTAAAAGAAAGTACAAATATAGAATGTCTGTGACTGAACTAAGGCAGTCAGTCTTGCACATCTGAGAGGCTGAGGGGCAGGAACAAAGAGCTCAGACTTGGCAGTTTCTAAGGGAGACTCGGGACAAACTTTAAGATATTTAAGTTTGCTCTGCCATGCAGTTATTCCATGTAGATCAAAGCTATGAGGGACTGACAGTGCACTGGCACTACAGATATACTTGAGAATTCAAAATGTTGAAAGAAAGAAGATTTGAGAATTAAAACAAGTAGAGTTCAAAGTCATTATCAAGTAAGAGTTATGTGGAACTGGACCTAACACAGACAACCACATGCCATATGTGAGAGAGTATTTTTGAAAATTTTGTGTGAGAATTTGAAAACACCCTCATATACGTGTATCTGTCAGGATGGTGACAGAGGCATAAGTTCAGCTGAGTGGATGACACCGCAGCAGAAGACTATCAACTGGAAAGCAAACAGGACATGATGGTTTTAAACTTGATATCAGATCCTAAGTCTTGAGAGTCCAGAAACATTCTTATCAGTATGATAGTGAAAGACAAAAATAGTAAAAGTCAAAGAGGTAAAACTAGACTAGAAATATATGGGTTCACATGAACCTGGAAAATAATATGCGTAGTTGTGCCAGGCAAAGAAGTACCATAACTATAAGATACATTAACTGTGAGATAACACAGTAGGACATCTGTGTCAGAACCCACACCAATCTGCCTGCTCTGCTAAGAAAAGAAAGGTGCACAAAGTTTTAGCGAAACAGGTAACTATGCTATGAAA
This sequence comes from Microcambeva ribeirae, assembly GCA_035222435.1. NCBI lineage: Eukaryota > Metazoa > Chordata > Actinopteri > Siluriformes > Trichomycteridae > Microcambeva > Microcambeva ribeirae. The sequence goes on along the minus strand of JAYECN010776385.1, from coordinate 12,243 downwards.
CCAATAACTATGAAACAGATAACTTGCTAGCTAATAAAAGAAGGATGTGGTTGTGGCATTTTTATGCAAAAACTGTCCACTGAAAATAATTTTAGGAAACTTTGGAGTTAAGTAAAAATCTCCCAAGTCCAGAGCTACTATGACTGTAAGCACATAACTTGGTTGTCCCTCAGTGTCACAAGAAAGGTTATTGCATGTTCCCAATGCAATACCTAGGAAAGACCAAGCTGAAAATACCTTCAAACAGAAGCATCTTCCTGCCCTCTATCTTTACCTTGCTTATCATGCTGCACACAGTGTTCTTAAATTTTTTTACATCTCAGATATTAAGATTATATGTTACTCCTACATTCATCATAATTTTCCATTCTTCAGAGAGGAAAAAAAAAAAAAAAAAAAAAAAAAGATATGTTTACAGTGAAAGGCCCCATCATAAAGGTTTTGAAAAAAACCAAAGCAAAACATAAACATTTAGGAAAAGCAAGAACAGAAACACTCCTAAGCAATCAATTTTGATTTCACATTTGGTAAGGAATGTACAAAGGCATAATGAAAAGTTGTGCTGTCTATAGGAGCATAAGGATTCCTCCAAGTATGCCGATCAAGGAATGAACCGATCCATTAGTCAAGGCCTCCTACCTTCTGGAGCATGTTTTGCAACAGCTATTTGCACTTCCATTTTCTGGAGGACCTTGAAATACTATACAATACTGCATGGTTTATTTTATAAGTTATTTTATACCCAGGGAACCTGAAGCAGGGCAGTAACAGGCTTTTACCCAACAATACTCAGTAAATCATGGGGACAAAGAAAGCACACTATTACACCCTCTTTTGCTTTGGTCATCTAAGAAAAGCTTTCATCTGCTTTGGAAGCTTTTTTGGAAGCTTATTGTCCAGATTTAACAGAGCAGTCTGAAACACAGTGGTAAGTCCTATAAATCTATAACTTATCTATAAGCTATCTATAAGCTTATAAGCTATCTATAAGCTTATAAATCTATAAGCTGCATTTTGCAGCAATACATATCTTTAATGCAACTGTCAATATACAAATTGGTATTGGAACAGCTGTGGTCCTAACTGTTGTTTTTGAAAAGAAAGTAAGGATTTTAAAGAAATCTGTTAGTCATTGGCATGTTAAAAAGCTTGACATATTAAAGCAGTGCACGTGTACCTTCGTGAAGTTCCATCACAGCTTAAGGGACGTATGCTAATATTTATTATAGGTATGAGGGATTCATAGTTTTGAGAAATGCAAGAACCAAACTACTGATCGGTGGTACTAAAATAACTTGAGTTACTAGAAGAGCTACCTGTTGATTTTCTTCTGTTGCTAGAAATCCAATAAGAGTGGAAAATACTTAATCCCTAGTTTTCATTATCTTCAGCTAATTATTATGCTATTAAATACTGACTCAGCCACAGAGGTTCATCTCTTTCTTCCTTCTCAGAGAACTGGAGACGCTATGTGGTTAGAATGGGAAAGCTGAAACTTTCTTCTCAGCTCCCTGCTCTTTGTCGCCAGTATTTCCCAATACAGAGGAAAGGCTTATTTCCTCCAAGGAAGGAAGGAAGGTACCTTCATGATGTGAATGAATACATGAAAAGCAGGAAACCGACCACAGCTGTCAATATGCACACGATTTTTGGTCCTGGAGCACTACTGCAGTAGTATCAGGCATAGACGGAAGAACTCGTATTAATTATTCCTGCAGATATGAATTCAAAATTGAAGCATTTAGTCCCAAGAATGTGCATCAAAGGCCTGGGGTTTGAAGGGCAAAGGTTCCTTCTCAAGCTGTTTTTTGTGGTGTCAGCCCTCACTTTTAAAATGGGTATAAGTGGGGTGCAAATAAGATACAAGTACCTCAGCACAGGAAGAGCTTTGGCTCTTCTACTCTTCCCTGATCTCAAGCTAAATAAATAGATAAATAACAATTTGACAACAGTTCTGCTCCATCAGTAAGGGGCTATCTCATTTTGTTGTTGTTGTTGTTGCAATAATTAAGGATTTTTGTTATTTTCTTTGTGATTTCTCTCCTCACATAGTCTAGTCCCTGGTTTCTCATCACTACAGAAAGGGAGCTGAATGGCAGCTCAGTGAGGAAAGGTCAGATAGAGCAAGGGGAAAGTGGGAAACTTGGGTGTAGGTACTTGTACCGCAGTCCTGGAAGGAAAACTTACTGTTGTGTAAGGTCTGTTGCTACCAGTGAGGTAAAAAGCCATTTAGATTTAACTGGGGACTGATGTTGGCTCAACAAAAGTGCTAGACTAATTTTGTTTTAATTATTTATTGTGTTCCAATTCTCGTTGCTGTTTCTACTTTAATTGTATTTTTAATTAACTTCATTGAATGTAATGGACTGCATCTTTCCCTCCTGTAATTTTACTAACTGGCTCAACATCCGTTTTATGTTTGCTACATAAAAATAAATAAATAAATAAATAAAAGTGCAGGAGGAAACCTCAAAATAGCCAAAAGTGAAGATCTGTGTACACAAGGCAAATGAAGATGCAGTTCTGAGTTCTGCTGCTGAAATACGGGTGCCTGTGCAGTTTTAGCAGATTTTTTTTTTTTCTTTTTTAAGAGAAAGGAAAGCAGATTGTTATTCTATTTAAATTCCTTGTGATCGCTGCGTTACTCTGGCTTTGTTACAGTGACCCTCAATTTCCTCCGTACAATAACGTCTTATGCGCTGGGAAACGTTTTGTCTTCTCTTCCGTTGCCGTGAAGGAATGGCTCTGCCGGCGGGGAAGGAGACGAGCGTCTGGCAAAGGCAGCGCCTCCATCCACCTCCTGCTCCTCGCAGGGCTCTGCTTGCGGGGCCATCCACGGGGCCGGGGCCAGGCCCCTGTGCCCGGGCCTCTCCCACGGCTCCACGAGGGCGAAGGGCAGTCGGGGGAGCTCTGCAAGACCCGGCCAGGTCATGCTAGGGGGACCATGAGAATGGCGGCTCACGGTGGGGGCACTGTGGCAGGGCTGAAATGGTGGCTACTGTCTGGGCTAAAATGGTGGCCGTGGGCCAGGTTGAAATGACGGCCTGGCCCAGGGCAGCGGTGGGGAAATCCCCATGGGGGCTGGCACTGCCCTCAGGGCCTGGGCAGCCGCTCAGTAAGTGCCCGCCAGGGCGCTCTCCTGCCGAAGCCCCATCGCTTGGTTTTGTTTGGCCCCGTTGGCTGCCTCGCCGCGCTGGCTCGCTCGTTGCAGGCCTGCGATGAGCCGCGCAGCTGCCGAGGCGGGCGGCCGCGGTGCCCCCTGCGGCACGGCCCGCGGCGCCGCGCAGCACCGCCGTGGGGCGGGAGAAACGGGCGGCTGCCCAAACCACCGGCCGGCAGCTCCTCGGCAGCCGCTCGTTTCTGCCCGCGGTCACGCAGCAGGTTTTTGCTGCTATAGCTATCTAGGGAATCGCCGCCCTTTAGGGAAACGTCTCGTTGTTTTCAAGGAATGAGTGTTGCTGTGTGAACAAGCCTGGTATTTATTGCTCTTTCTCTTTTGTTTAAACTGTCACGGTGATCGAGGCGGGCACAACCATCAAGGTGAGCGCTCCTGCCCAGCTAACACCAAATACGGATGCAGACAGCTCCTGAGCTTGACCGATGAAAATGCGTATTTGAATAACTCGCTTAGTACTTGCGAGTACTGAATTTACCAGCAGAAACAGAAGGCTGTTGGTCGGCAGCATCTAAGCAGAAGTCCCCAGACTTCAGCCTACTCACTGTCTATTTAGCACTGGGCAGCTTGTTCAGTGCTGTTGGATCCTAATTACTTGAGTGTTTTCAGCATTGAACTCCCAACAAGTTCTGGATTATCTTCATTTCTGGAAGAGGAAAGAAATTTAGTTGCTGCAGATATAATGATGATTTGGGGGATGGGGACTGTAGCGAGATGTTTAAATAACTTCCTTTCTGGTCTAGGTACTGACCAGGCTTTAGGTTATAAATTTAAGGAATGGATTTAGGATAGCAAAAGGGTTGCAGATGAACTTCTCTTCTCCACTGCTCTGCAAGCTTTGATACAGAAAAGCAAACAGGAGATGAAGGTTGATTTTCAGAAACAGAAAGCCTCCTTTAAACTCAGTAGGTGCCGGCTTATTGTTGTGAGCCTGCCTTTGGAAATTTCACAAGCATGCGCTCAAGAGCATTACACAGGGATATAAACGTGCTGCTGTTAGTCTTCAAATGAGACAAATGAGCAGAACTGCATGTTTTGTTTACTCTCTGCAGATAGACAGCAATGGTATCTCAAAGCAAATGCATCTGCTTGTAAAATCAAATGGTATTTATCCCTGGAAGACCCCACTCCCTACTGAATATTAAGACCTATCCTCTCAATAAGATTTTTCTATTCAGTTTTGCATCTACCTTTTAATATTTTTCCCCTTATTTTTTCCAACTTGTTTATGAGAATATCATGGGAGTATGTTTGAAAGCCAAGATTTATAGCATCTGCTGCTTATTTCTTATCCACAAGATGTGATTTTCTGTCATCTAAGGACTCGTTGCACTGGACAGTTTCATTTGAGAAGGTCAGGTAAAAGCCCCTATGCAAAGAAGTCCCTGAAACAGATGTGTGAGACAGCCTGTGGAAATACCATTTGTATAAGTCTTATTGAACAAGGAATGTGTTTTAAAAATATAAAACAGCATTCTGAATGAGGTCCTTACTAGACCTGAGGTCAGTAGTTCTGAGGGAGGAATGGCTAGCATTAGAGAAGGTAGGCTTCATTTCATTGGGGTCTGATGTAGTACAAACCCTCAAATTCATGCTTCAACTCATAAAATTTTCTGCTCCAGAAGTCTGTCAGTCTCACTGTGTGTCAAAGATTTATTTCCAAAGTTTCAGATGTGAGGCTCAAACCCACACAGTACCAAGACCTACAGAAAATGGGATATTTCAATTACAGCTTTGGAAGAAAGTGATGAAATACTGAAATTCCTTTTTTTCTGTCCCCAAAATGCATGGTGTGCTAGGTTCATACTCAGATTTGAACTTTTCATTTACTCAGGTGATATTACACCATGGTGGGGAAGGGCATAAGGTTACAGCTGTGTTTCTATTAACCACATTCAATACATCAATGGACAGAACTTTAATACAAATGAAAATCTTAGAACAGTGAAGCAAAAATATCAATCACGTGACTGGAAAAATACATCAGAGCAAGCTCCGGCTCTGAGTAGTGCCTTGCATTTCAGTCTGCTATTGGGAGAATACAGAAGTTTTCATAATGTTGACCAGATGAAATGGTTGTGTTAATTATTGTATATATCTGAGGGAGAGACTCCCACATGCTGAGGCCTTCTGCCTCTGTTATATGCCAAAGCCAGGTTGTGGAAGTACAAGAAATCAGTTCGCATGACAAACGCAGGCTGATGGCTGAAGGAATGAAAGAAAAACGAGTAGAAACACCTTTAAAACCTGTTGTCTCATAAATTGCACAGGAAGGATTTTAAAGCAAACTTTGGCCTAAGAAGAAAGAGCTGTTAGTCTTCTCTCCATCTCACTCTTTTCCTTCCCTTGCCTGGCTCTGCAGCTTTCAGGCATCTCTGCTGATGGTAATTGTTGCAAGCCTGTTGTAGCTTCGATTACCCTGAAAGTACCACTTTTTCTAAAGGCACCCAAAGATAGAGTGTGCAATTGAGAATGATTTGGAAACCCTTCTCAGAGGAAGGGGAAAAGTCATGTTAACAAAAATTACTGGAGAAAAAAACACTAAACTTTTTTGATTGCCAGTGTTGCTTTTCTGTGTCATGGTACCTAGAGATACTGATATCAGTTGTACTGCATGGACTCAGCATTTTTCTCTGAGTACTCATACTTCTGAGTATGGGCAAATAGTAGATTTGGCAGGAAAAAATGACCTTGTGTTCTGATCAGAGCCCTGCATCCTGTGCATAAATTCAACTTATAAAGTTGAACTATAAAATATTTAATTTTAATGAACTTATAAAGTTAAACTGTAAGTAGCACCTGTGCCTTTATCCAAACATCTCCCTCCTCTCTCACTTGCTGCTCTCCTTTTCCTCTAAAAATGGTGAGGGGAAACAAGTACAAACCTAACTTCAAAAAACAAACAAAAAATACTTTCTTTTTTTGCAGAGATACTTAATTTAGTTGAAACACAATCTTTTTACTACGAAGTAGCTCAGACTGTCATTTTATCCTGTCTTGAATAAATAGCTTACTCTATTGAGTGCTGGCTTATAGGTGTCTATGCTCTGTAAAGAAGATTTTGATCTAATTTGTATTTGATGAGCTGAGAAGCTGTAAATGATGGTATGCGTCATCCTGGGAACACTGTAGCTTTATGCACTGTGTTCAACTAGACGGAGGATCCATTAGTGACCCAACGGAGGTGTTTTAGAGCAGGCAAGGAGAACTCTCTAAACACCATCTGCTCGTACTGTTGCTTGTAAAATGATGTCACATCTGCTGCTCTAAAAACATTATGCTGATCTCTCCTATCATACATGGCTGCTACACTCTCAGCAGTGGGCAAAGGAGTCAATACCACATTACTGGGACAAGAAGTGTTAAATTAACTAGAGATGGATTTGCACCTGGCCTTCTCAGCTGCCATTATCTCATGACTACCGTAAATGTCACAGACAAAATGAAGGAGATTATACAGCGCTTCATATTTAGCTGATGAAACTAGATAAATGCTTGGACTGTTAGTCCGAGTTGGCTGCTGCTGCTACGAAGAATACTACTATCTGCTTCAAACTTGGCCATGTTCTCTCAGAGACTGAGCAGGTATTTAAAAAGTAGAGACTTCTTCAAAAACTTGATCAGTGAATAAATTTTGTGCTTGATTTCATTAGCATTGTGAAGGTCAGAAAGCACAGCCGTTTATTTTGGTCATCAGTTTCTATAGCTTGCAGGGCTTGACTGCATGCCTGTCTCTCATGAGGTGATATGCATCAGGCTAATTTATCTACCCCTGAAGCTTCAACCATGCATATCTGCATACATAATACATTTGGAATACTGCTATTTGGCAAATCATTAAATGGCAATTAATGCAACTATAGTAACAATTTCACAAGAGTGGTTCATAGAATCAGAAACACAGTGTTGGCATAGAAAGGAGAAGGGTTCTAGTGATGCAGACTGCTGAATCTAGTGGCTTTTGGAAGTGCAAAGCAAATAGGCAACCCATTGACTAAAGATGTGGTACTTGGCATTTAAGAGCCAAATTCAAGTATTTGACCTATGTTTTTTATATAGTATTATCAAACACCTAAGTTGTTAAATTATTGTTTTGAGTGGTCTGCAGATGAAGAAATTATAGCAAAAGAAAATTATGGTTTGTTTTACTAGCAGTTCAGTGCCTCTATTCTTCCTGTGTTATCTCCAAATGAATTTGAAGCCAATTTGAAGATGGATTTTGCCAATGTCTGAATTCTGTAAAGATGTGACCATTGTCTTTTCTCAGGCTAGTGTTTGATAAAGGAATTAAGTCATGTATTTAACTTGTATTTTGACAGCCTGAAGGTCATCTTCAGTTTTCAAGGCAGAAGGGAGCAGAATTCTAAGCAGTTTCATTCAAGATGACATGACAAGAGAGGTCAGGGTGCCAGAAAAGGTGGTCATGTGGCACATTCTGTTGCGATAAGAGATTAATATGAGGCCTTAATGAGGTGATTCATCATGTACTTTAGCTAAGTAATAGAATATCTGATGTAGTCCTGTTTCTTATTTTTCCTTTCTATCTTGTAGTTCTCGAATTTTGGGTGATCAGAGCTGCATTATTTCTACTACTGAGGGTGGTTTTAAATTGCCCTGCCTTCCTGAAAGAGCTGGAATAAGCCAGAAAACAGGACATTGGAAGGCTTTTCTGGCCTGTGTTCTGCTCCTGCCTTGACCACTTATCTGGGCAAATCATTTTACCTCTAAATGCTTCTGGTGCCTGCTCTTATTATTTCTGTTATCATATTTCATACATCATGCAGTGAAATGATACTTTTCATTTGGGGGGTGTTTGAATCCTGATCATATTTGTAAACACCACTGTACCATAAGTGAAAACAAAAGCTTTGGCATTCAACTAGGAGCAAGATACTTGCTTCTTCTACAGCACTCTATCTGTCTGGAAGGACGTCTTGTATGAAAGAGATTTGGCCCTTTTGTCCTCCAAGGACAGGGACCATCATCTTTCTCTCTTTCAGCGAGCTTATATTAGAATTTAATTGCCCTAGAAGCTGGGTATCTTTAGAAATGACACTCTCCTCTGTCTGAACTCAGATAGGAGAGAACCTGCAGTAGAGTAAGTCTGTCCTGCAAATGCCATAGGTGTAACAGTAGACAATGGAAAAAAAGCATCCCCAATGGAGCATAAAGCATCCCCATGCTGAGGCATTTCTCTTGCAAGAGAACCTGTAATGAACAGCAGGAATCCTCATGCATAACAGATAGCATAAGGAGCAGAAGCTGGTATCACTTTGCCTATTTTTGTGAATGCCTCATGATACTTTACTTCAGGAGACTGCCTATAGCGTTCCTTAGGAAATAACTAGCTAACAGGATTTTCATATATGCATCATTAGAATTTGAATATTCTTGACAGACTGTATAAATATCTAAATTGGTCATATTTCATCTTTACCATAATAATATTCACTTCTTGTGAGAGGAATGAAAAGGAGTGCTTCACTCATCTGTGTTTTATGAAGATGAAAGCGTTTGTAGCAGATATTTGACCCTTCTGTTTCAACAGCTATTATAATTGTATTTTAGGGCATATGTTGATTGAATTTAGAGCAAGGAAGAATACTTGTTTTTAGGAGGCTTTGCTAAAGCTGCACAAAGGAATGGAACTGCTTGTACAGACTCTTAAGTTGGATGCTTTAGAGGAAATCAGACAGGAAGGAGCTCAAGCATCAATGACTCTTTAGGTATGCCTGGTTCTGAGGGGTGGCTGTCACATCAGCCCAGTCTGGATGATTAGAATAGTGCAGTTCTGTTGTGAGATGGAGCTGTGAGACCAGCAGGGACGCAGTTAGCTTGGTAGCTAGAGTATGTCAAATAAAGAAAATATCCCAAAGCTGGTGCCAAACCAAGTTGAGAAGTCCATGTAATGTAAGGTACACAGGCCTATGACTCTGGGTTCAGAAAGAATTAGAAAGAGTCAGAGTCAAGAGTTTTACTGTGTTCATGTAATGACACTATCTAGGTAATAAGAAACTATTGGTGGATTTATCTGGATGCATCTAAATTATTATGAGGTATGGCTCAGTAAACATGGTTAGCTTCTATGGAGCAAGGTTATTTTTATGCTCTCCCTGTGCAAGCATGTCTTGTAACACTTAAAATCCTAATTTTCAATTATTTCTGTAGAAGTGACATTCTCCCTACCCAAGCTTTTTTATAAGACAATGTTTGTACAAATTGGAACATTGAGTTGCTAGCATCTGGGGGGCATATTGCAGCATACTAAGTCATTTGTATTGATCAGGCTTGACCTTGTTTATTCTGTGAGATGAGATAATGTCATGGCCTTAGGTGACAAGAGCACAATTCCTTAGGATACATATGGATATTGTAATAAAGATGAGGTCAATAATCAAGTGAATCTAAATATCTTGCTCACAGAATATGTACTACTGGAAGTTTTAAAGTTTTTTTTTTAAAAAAGAAGATGCAAAGCTAAAGCCTTTCTAAAGAAGAAACAGAGCTTTTTTTTTTTTTTTTTTTCCTATGAACAGGAAAAATCAATTTATAATGTTGTATAATATGTCCCTTTGTGCAGGCAAAAGTAACTACATGAAGATGAGATCTGTTTGGAATGTTGATCCTCTTATGCATGCAACTTATCTTGACTCAAATGTAATGTCCAGATTGATTCAAGTCTCAAGACACTGCAGAGCTGTTCACGTCTGAAGTCAATCCTACATATGATTATCTGAGAGGAACTAAACTTTGGCTTGATACCAACGGTTCTGTTTCCTCCTGAAACAATAGAAGCGGTACGTAAAGTCTCCTCAAAGAAAAGCATTGGTTGTTTGAAATAAATGCATTTAACATGAAAAAGTCTTAAAAGCCAAAGATCAGTCTCTTCTCCTGCCTGTTTTTCTCTCAAACATAATGTACCCTGTATCTGAGGACAATGAGTCTTGTTTGCATCCATGCATATTCATCTCTATTTTGATCTTACCTTTGACAGGCTTCAACAACCATATCCTTCCAGTCTCGAGAGAAAGTTCATTTTGTGCTATCCTTTAATCCTTTTCCCAATTTTTTCCAACCTACTAAACAAGTCAACTTATTTTAGCCTGTAAGTCTGATGTAGTAATGAGTTGTGTACCCTCCCCTGCATTGGCACGGATTTGGAGGTTTGCTTTCATCTAGTTAAATCGTTTGACTTTCCCAATTATTTAGCCAGCCATTCCAAATTTAGTCTCACATAGACATGAGAAATAATTTCATATTATTTACCTGGGTACTCAAACAGTTTATACCACTGCAATACCTCATCCATCATACTTGGTAATTGCTTTCTGCCTGTTGGAACTTTATCTTTGGTCATTAAATAGAGTATCGATTTCTATACTGCTAGCTGTAAGTTCTTCTGGATAAATCTACAATAAAGATGGTTTCTTTAGATTTCATTTCAGTTACAGCTATTTGCAAACTGATAGGAATTCTACAGAAATATTCCTCAATATTTTGATGAGTTATCTGAAGAGAGAAAATTGAAAATCCCTTTAGCTGGCCTGGATCTAGTACAGAACCATCAAAAAAAGTGCAGACATGGTTACCAAGATCTTACTGGACTTTAGTAAGCATAACAGACAGGAGGCAGTGTGACAGGATTTCTCCCTGAGTCACTTCTTTTTTTTTTTTTTCTTAGGTTCAGCTTTCTTAACCTTAAGTTTTCAAGTCTGCTCTTTCATGCTTTTCAGCATCTGTATTGTAATACCGCTGTTCTTCTGTTTTTATATCTAAGCCAATGTAACCAACACTCACTTGTTCTCTCTTGTTCTCTGTCTTCCTTTCAGATGATCTTCTACATAGAAATTATAACTTGACAGCTGAAATGTAGTTTTGGAAAGTGTTCTATATGTGCATTCAAAGGAACATTATATAAACAAATACTTTTAAAATATCTTTACAATAGCAACATCCAAGACTGTACAGTTATCCTTATTCTTCTTACTAGGCATGCTTCAGGAGAGTACTTGCATGAAATAAATTGTATTCAAGGCAAACCTTTGAGCATAGGAATCCTGAATCTGCAGATGACACTGAACATGGTATTTTTTTCTCTTGACTCTCCTTCCTTTACTTATGTCGAGTTCTGCAGGCTGAGATTTGTTTGTTGAGATAAAATGCTTGGTAACTAATGTGTTTAAATTTAAATGACTAGATTTAGAGCAGGCTGTTGCTTAAATTGGACTAGACTGATGCCTACATTAACTGACTAGAATTAGAAAGCACTCCGGAGTGTTTAGTCAGTTAGTGCTCCATTAGTTGGATGTTCTGATCTGTACAGTATTAGCTAGTCCACTGGAAAAGATGCTATGACAGATGGCTAATCAAAATGTTTAAAAAAAAAAAATTCCTGCCATAGGCTCTGTCTGGAGCCTTCTGACCCCTTTGCAGGACAGTTGCCACTGTGGAGCGGTGACGTGACAGAACATGCAATTTATCTCCATGTTTCATTATCTTTCACCCCTTCTGTTCTCCCTCAGGCAGTCTTTGGTAGATGATAACTAAAGCATCCAAGGGCATCTTATAAAATCCTAAGCTTGAGCTTCTGAAGACAGCATGAAATTCTTGAGATTGGGATGTTCTCCTATTTGTTATCTCCTCTGTGAATACAAACAACTTTTTGTTTGTTTTTAAATTTGAATCAGCTTTTTAAAGAATAATGAGTCTTCAGCAGCTCACATTTTAGCAACATTTATGTGCATATGTATAGTCTTAAGCAATAGTTCCTGGACCTTTTTTGTTTTAGCAGGATTATAGCTATTTCTCTAGAGGCAAAACAATAGAGTGTGGCAGTTCAAGGTCTGGCAGCTCAGTATTTCCTACAGTGCTATGCAAGCAAAGAACAATCTCTTTTTGGCCTTCTACATAGATGTGAACACCCTTTGCACAGAGAAACAAAGACTATCATAGACTATCACAAGAAGAAATGATTTAAAAAAACAAAAAAAAAAAAAAAAAAGCAAGGAATAGCTCTTGGCCTCAGTATATGCTTAACTGAGTGACTCATTTATTTTGCTCCTTCAAGG
>JAYECN010776279.1:0-44600 GCA_035222435.1 Microcambeva ribeirae | reverse complement strand
CCGCTTGGACACAGTCCTGAGCCACATGCTGTAGGTGACCCTGCGTGTGCAGGGGGGTTGGACTAGATGATCTCTAGCGGTCCCTTCCAACCTTAATGATTCTATGAGTCTATGATTCACTGTGCATTGGTTACACTTCTTCCACAACATGTGACCTGGCAGCAGCAAGGAGGCTCATTTGCCTGATCCTGGCTGCTGTGTTCTTGACCATGTGGAATCTTCTGGAGAGAGGAAGAGGCCTGGCCCTTCCATGAGAGCAACCGAGCATTGCATGAGAAAAGGAGTAAGGTGAGGGAAGTTTCTGGGGAAGGGGAAGGCCAAAAGGAGGTGGAAGAGATCCTGCGAGCAAGCAGCCCTACTTCTGGCATATGTCTGAGTGCAGGAAAGACCAAACGCACAACTAGATCTCGAGTCACAGGAGGAAATATGCTTGCTACCTGTATAGTTTTTCTAACATCCAGAAAGTGACTAAAATTGTTGGATAGAAAATAAAAAGGAGTAAACAATCTACTTTGTGAGGGCAGAGTGGTCCTGAGTAAGATTTCTTTCAATCTTTTTTTTATTCTTATGTTCTCTCCTGAGAGGACCTGATTTTTTCTATTTATAAATTTCATTTTCTTATTCCTCTTGCAATGAAAACCTGACTTTGAGGATTTACAGGTTTTACACTTTAGATAAATGGTAGGGGCAGGTCTAGCTCAAAGCTCATGAACAGCTCCATCATGCTGCCCATTTTCAACTGTCTTCATTAAACTTTGATTGTTTCATGTCCCTAAGCAACCCTTTTCTTCCAGCTGGCAGAAAGGGTTTCTCATGGGTTTTGCACTCAAAAGCCACTCAAACCTGTACAGATTCCTCTTTGTAATCACGGCCTCTCAAAGTCACTCTTCGTAGCTCTCCATGATGAGAGGTAACCTCCTCTCAACCCGATCAGACTTTCATCCTCAGGTCAGCGGATGTCAGTGCTGGGGTTTATCTCCTGATCATCCTCAAGAGAATCCAAAAAACAGCAACAGTGCCTCTTTTTATAACTAATCATATGAGCCACTGCTGCTAAGACAACTGCTTTTCTGGTCGCATGAATATTTGGGAAATCCAGCTACAACCTCTTCAAGTTTGAAGAATTCCAGTCTGACCTATTTAAATTTCTTATGATTCACTATGGAGGGAAGAATCAGTGTTATCAGAGGAATGCCTTACTAAAGTGCTGCACTAAGAACTTTCAAATGAAAATAGCTTGTGAATGTCTCTACCTATCATTTACTTTCCTAGCTATCATTTCTCCAAAAGTAGGTGTGAATCCCCAGTGAACCAGAGGTAAGGGAAGATGATACTGTTCTCCAGATTAAAAATGGCATCTAACAGTGATGACATACAAATTGACTTAACAAGCTTTGAGACTTTCTTTTACATGCAAACAGTGTGTATAAATGCATCTGATGGAAAAACATACTTTGCAGGAAGGCCTTAGAGTGACTAGTTTGGATGCTACAGAGTTCATTAGGACAGCTATTCATGATGAACATGGGATGAGGAAAATCAGGATAGAAGAAGGAAAAGCAATTGATTGTCATCCAGTGCAGGTATTTGAGCCAGGAGAGTTAGATTCAGTCTCTTTTCTGCCTTGACTGGCTATATTATGCTTTAGTTCTCAGTGCCACTGCTTCCATTCCTTTTTTTTTTTTTTTTTTTAATATGTATTTCTAAATTGTAGGTACCTCTGCAGAGAGAATGTGTTACTAATACCTAGCCCAGTCGGACGCTGACACTGGCTAGCCCTCTTAGGGATTTCTTGAGAGCAAATAATTTGACTTTGTTCACTTGTTTACAGGAAATCAGAAAGCTGAGATACGAAATGCCAAAAGGAAGTATATTTTAACTTTGCATTTCTACTAATGAATGGGAAGAGAGATAAACCAAGAAACTGTCCTTTCTCTATTTTGATAGACATTTTGAGTAGGCCTGGGGAAATGCTGCAACCTATCACAAATTATAATACAAGCTACTGGTCAGGGAGGTAAGAAACAGGCAATTCAGAGCTTAAAACAACAGGTAGCCATACTGTTAGGTTCATTATTTCTCACCTAAAATCTTTCCTCTTGATTTTATTTAATCTGATAAACCTAGCAAGTTGCTGCCAGGTGGATCTCCTACACAAGTCTGCCTTAACTTTTCATTATCCTTTTATTTCTAGCATCATCGTTCAGTCATCTCTGTTTTCTCAAGCTAATTAGCCTGCTGTTTACAAGGTGCACATTTTTTAACATATGGTACAGTTGCATTGCATGTGTGCCATATTTTCATTTTCTAGTCTGAATCTTACATTTCTGATGCAGTATGTCAGAAAAATCAGACGTCCGTCTTACAGAACAGCACTCACAGCTTCATATTGAAATGTGCCCTAATTATACTTTCGAATTCCTTGCTTCCCCATGTTTTCAATTAAGACATCACAGCCATTACCGCACTGTGACAACAGATTGCGATTTCAAGATGCTAGTATTTGGAGGTCGGAATTCAGCAAGAGATAAAAGTCACTGGGATTAAGCGTTTAAAATAATTAAGATTAAAAAAAAATATATACCTTTCCAATTCAGTGGAGCAAAGATAAACCCCATCTAAAAACCCTCCACATGGCGCGACACTGTCTCCGTGAAACCCTGGCTTTGCATGCAGCTATTATAAATCTCCTCCCTGGGCAGGACTGCAGAGGGAGGACCTGCCTGGCAACACAAAGGCGGCAGCCGCTCGCTCGCCCTGCGCGGCGCCGCGCACGGAGCAGGGGGCCAAGCGTGCACGCGCGCGGGCCGATGCGCCACGATCCGCGCCTTCGGCACAGCCTTCCTCCTGCCCGCACCATCCTCGCCCACCATTTGCACGGCAGACCACCTTCCGCGCGGGTTTGCGTCTCGGCCGCGTGACTCCAGGCTCGCTGCTGGTTCAGCTCATCTGCAGTCGCTTTTGCTGCTGTTTATCTCCAGCGGGTCCTCCTTGCTAGCTAGTACGGACCGTTATAGCAACGCAAGCAGTGCGTTCAGAGCCGTGTGCACTCTGAAATTATACCCTACCCACTGCAGAGCCGGAATTTAAATTGCTTTACTTAAGTAGAAATGCAGTCCTAGGTCATTTCTTGCATTGACACAAAGGGTTTTTTTCATTTCCCATGCAGATTTAGGCTAAATGGAGGGAGAAAAAAAAAAAAAAAAAAAAAAAGAGCAGCATTAATTCTGGAATAAATCTTTCGTATGAGTTGCTCTCCTAGCATAACAGCATCAGCTTCGCTGTGCTGGCATAACCAATAAAGCGCCATGTGCCGAATAGCTGTCAGGCTCCTTGAGCTGCACAGAGGCAGAGAGGTAACCTTAATTTTTTTTTCCTAACGCAAATCCCTCGGATGCTTTTTAGCTCCCTAAAAAAAGCCTTCAACTCCCCCTATAGGACTGGTTCTCTTGCTGTGGCTCCCCCCATGCCGAGCTGTGTCTAGCCGGAGTCGCTGTCAGTCATCTGGCTGCTTCCAGACATTCCCCCCCGCCGGCATGCGCAGCTCCCGGCTGCATCCGGAGCCGGCAGCTGGGAGACAGGTAGCGCTGGGAACGCATCTGGGAGAGGAACAGACATTTTCAGCACAAGCGAAGCTCCTACCCACTAATGCAATGTACTATTTCCTTAGCATAAAGGAAAATAACATTTTTTTTTTTCCTACAGCCGATTTTTATCATTCTATAAACACAGAGGAATTATAAAATTTCTAGTAGCTCTGTAAGAAGAATAACCACAAAATAAGGCAATGTATGTGATGAAACGTACAGATATGTTTTAACATTTTGCTCAGCCGTGAATACTCCCATCTTGCTACGATAAAGGAGCAGCACAATAGCAGAATTCCAGTAACATAAAAACACTGCACAGCAAAGGTGGGGATTGTAGCAAAATAGCTGTGAACCTTTCCCAGCTTGTGGGTGGAATCCTGGGCCGAAGGAGCTGGGCTGTTTTTCAGCAGCAGGGAGCAGCCACAACTGCTATTGATTTCATGCTTGGCTCATTTAAAATGCAAGCCTTATTTAGATACTTAATATAGATTTAGGTGCCTGATTGTAAACACCTGATTAAAAATATTGGCCTTGCTTTACAAATAAAGGTCAAAACTGTGCACTGGAAAGCAAGAGGAGACAAACTAAGGTAGAAAGAGAGAAGGAGTTGCAAGGATTTGCAGAAGCACAGAAGAAGGGGGGAGTTTTGATACTGCCTAATACTTTTATTATTAGTTAATTCCCATTTTTAATATAGCTTGTATCTTTTTCTCCTCTTCCTCTTGTTTTCATTGTCCTTTCCTATTTGTGTCTATTCAGGAAATACAGTAAAAAAATCCTGAGAGAGAGCCTGTTCACATGAAATTTTCATCCAAATTTTAGTAGATACTAAAGGTTTAACTTTTAATTGGTTAAGGAAGAAACTTATCAACAGCTACCCTAAGCTGTACCCTAAGCTGTTTTCAGATGTTCGCCTCTGATAATGATGCCCTGCTGCGATGCTTTCTATTTTTTAGCCATCCAGTGTGAAAACAGTAAAATAGAGTCACCAGCAACCACCAGAGAAACTAATGCTTTTATTTATTTATTATTCACCTGGATGACTTCTAAAGCATGCAAGTGTAAATGCTGTCTGTGCTGTGGTTATTTCAGCTTCCTTTGAATTCAGTCCACCCATCCAGTCATCCCTGCCAAGTCAGTCTCCCTCACCCATACCAACTTGGAAGTGTTTCCACATTGAATGTAACACGTTAGCTTAATAAAAATGCTGGCAGTAAGGCCAAGGAATGGTGAGATTTTATTAATCTGAAAAATAATGACCTAAGGGGAGCTTTGTTCCTCCTTCTCATGGATCTCTGCTAGAAACAGACAAATAACTATAAAAAGGAGCCAACAGAATAAAAACTGTGGGAAGTACTGTATGGAAGTGCATAATGGATATTTTAAAACTTTTTGGGGGAGATACTAACTTACTGAGTTTTCCATGTCATTTGTTTCTTAATTTTTGTATTGTTTCTTTCCTTGATATCACCAAAGATCTCTAAAAACAAATAGTAAAGCAATCCCCCACTGCAACCTTATAGGCCAAATGATGTATGATTAAAATTTCTGAAGTGATTTGAGCTGCACTGAAAATGAAGCTCAGATATACTCGAGTACTCAGTTCCAGACATAAGGACATTTTGGGGATGATTTATCTTTCCTGCACTAGGGATGGTCGACTGTAAGCATAGAGCATGTGCAGAGTCACCTGGCTCTAGGGCGAGTGGAGGCCCCGGTCCCTGTGCTGGTATATAGTCAGGTCCATGGGGTTTGTGGGCTGCAGGAAAACCTCTGAGCTAGTCTGAAAGAGTTTGTTGGCTGGGGGGCAATGGTGTGTAAACATTATGGTATTCGTATGGCAAATAGAAATGGTCTCTCTGATTTTGCCAAAATTGACACTTTCTCCTGAATTTGATTAAATGGCATTTTCTAACAGTACGTCAGTTATTTGCACTGAAGTCTTCTTGCAATCAAATGAGCACTTTAATTATTGTCAATAAAATTTTAGAAAGAAAAGCCTGTTTTCTGTTATCAATTTAGTAAATTAATGTATACGTTAGACCTACATACAAGGCAGAGACTGCCCTCTCAAGCCCATCACAGTGAGCAAACCAGAATATAGATACCCTTCTGTCCTGACTTTGTGTTTAGTTGGCATTTTCTCTTCTGTCTGCCAGCACCATATCTTGTCACAGATATAAGTAGTCCCAAAACGGAAAGCTCTTTGCCATCTAAACAAACCAGGCCCTCAATAAAACACTGGTAATGAAAGCAATACATGCAGATGCTAAACGCAGATCTGCTAGGATGTGGTTTATTTACATGAAGGTAAATTTTAATCCAGTGACCAGTTCCCTAAGAACTCTTTGTCACAGCCTCTAGCTTCTTCCCTTTGGAAATGCTTTCACTGGAAAACTAGGTTACATTAACAAAAAAAAAAAAAAAAAAAAAAAAAAACACAACCTTTTTAATTAACAGACTTTGGAAGTCAGTGTCAACAAGAACAAGTTGAGTTAACTATCAAGATGAGAACTGACTGTAATTAACCCCATAGTTTCAGTAGCGTAATGTTATATATGTCATCTGTATTGATTATCCAGGCATGCTTAAATCCATGCTAGCTAAAATGAAGACTGAGGAACCTGTTTTAACATGATTTACTGTTGCAGAAGCTGAGGAATGGGAAACCTGCTGTGGCCTCCCACATGTTCAGAGGACAATCTGTGACTGCACGAAGCAGATCTGACCTAAGACTTAAGGGCAAATATGATACCTTGTCACTGCATGTCATCAAGCGTGGTACCTCAGGAGACAGCTCTGAGGTGAGTCAGAGGGAAAACCACTTCCAAGTGTAATTACCTGTGCTTCTACTTCCTATGAGAAAGCATTCAAAAGATCTCTGGATTCTCCACGGCATCCCAACTGTGCTTGCAATGGCAGCACAAAACCAATGCCAGGAATGCCGAGACTTCATTTTCTAGAAAGGTTCTTGTTTTCTGAAACTGGTTTTGTGTTTCCAAGCCACTGGTTTGTGACAACCTTTCTGCTCAATATGCTGGAGTGATTACAAGATTTAAGCAATGCAGGGAGTGCCTTAGAGAGGCTGCTGAGATACCCAGGGTGACGAGATAGTTCCTTGTCATGGTGTGCTTTTGTGTGATACTCCCTGTGGGTATGATTTGTCCATCAAAAGTTTTATGGCTTCCACAGACCACATTCTTTGGCTGTGAACATTAGGCTAAAAAGGCTACAGATGAAGAAAAAAAAAATAGAAAAAATACTGCATAAAAGAGGTGTTCACTAATAAATAACGTGGAATGTTCAAGAATTTTAAGGTATTTTTGTAAATGGCCTCTTTTAACAAGCAACACCAGGCTAAGTACTGTAGGCTCATGTTCAGAGTAAGTCAGCTAAGATTAAGTTCTGACTCCTTGTAAATGCTTTATGGATTTCAACTTGATAAACACACAATACATATTAATATTTTGAAGCAAAAATAAATCATGCTGTGCTGTCTTGGCCTTCTCTCCTCCCCAGCAGCCCCTACCAGTGCTGCTCTTTGCAGCGTCTTCTCCAACTCGCATAATGGAGCTTCTGCAAGATACAGGCTATGGGAAAATACTGTAAGGGACAACAGAGAGGAAAGCACAGCCAAAAGCGAGGATGATTCTTGCAAATATAGCTGCTGATAAAAGGCAAGAAAAAGTATTTGAATTAACTGATGATAAAATGTCCCAAATCAGGACAATGTAAAATTTTTGGTAAAAAGGAAACTGGTCAAATGATTCATTATGTCATAGAAAACTGTGAAAATATCAGTGGAATCACAGAAGCAAATGTGGTATTGCTCGCCAGGGAAATCAAAAGAGACACTGACAACTGTCACATTGCAAAGCTGATTTCCAAGAAAAGGACTGATTTCATTGATTAGAAAAATAATTCAAAACTATAAACTACCAGAAGGAAAGGTTTTGAAGAACAATTCATGCCAGAAAATCTTCGTTCCCACTCTCTAACTACACACACCTAACCCTGCATTTGCCCATTTGAGACTATTCTGGCATTGGTAAGTAAGTAATAATACTATTTATTTTTCCCCCAGACTTGTTCCTAGAGGTGTTTCCTGCAGTATCTTTCTGTCCAAGACCTTAGCTCCAAAGAAGCTCCAACACAGCTTCTAGCCTGACTGAAGCAAACTGAACCCCCTTACGTTATCATTCAGGAATAATAATAATATTGTCCTTTCACTGAGAATTGAAGCTCCTGGTAATGGAATAATTCAGTGATTCAAGTTCCTATGGTCAGTTGCTTCACTGGAATAAACTGCTCTATTAAGGGCGATGAAGCTGTCGCTGTTTGCACCAGCTGAGCTCTTTCCTTTATGTCTGGCAAACGTGGCCTCTGGCTGCAGCTTTTCAACAAAACTGCCAAATCAGTAACAGAAAAGTACTTATAAATATATACGCTGTGTACTGAAGGTATTTTATTACATATACTTCTTGTAGTACTGTATTATACAGGAGGGCACAGGAGTGAGGGCACTTGGAACTTATTTTTTGCTAAGTATTGTATCAACTCAGAATTTAAGAACTTTTATTACAATGCAAGAGAAAAGGGCTAGATAGTGGAAATCCAGAAAGGAATGGGACAGTGTTAGTGATATTGCTGTTTTAATTCCTGTCATCTGGATTCAGAACACCTTGGATAGAAGCACCAAAGACTAATTATGCAAAAGGTGTTCTCTGAATAAAATATAAAAATAAATAGGAATATATGAAGATTTTTACCACAGAGATGTATTGATTTAGTGTCACTAATGATAATTTAACAATGAATGTATAGCTATTTGGAAACAAAATTACAACTTTCTTACTAAAAAAAAAACAAACACAGTTTTCAAAAGTAGTAGGAAAAGGAAAGAAAACCAGAGACACAGAGAAGTGGCTCTGAAGTCTGAGGATGATCCATTAAATTCAGACTTAAAGAACTCCACTGACTTACTCCATTGACTCCAAGGAATATTATTGAGAGGTGACTTAATTTCAGTGGTTGCTTACCACCCACATATAAAAATAGCAGATAACAGTGGGCATTTTTAACGAGCAGAGATTATCATGACAAGGACCAAAGGCTGAGCATTTAGCAAGGGAAGTCAAAAAAAAAAAAAAAAGAAGAAGAAAAAGAAACAGTTGTGAAAGGAATGTGATTAAGTGTCACAGAGGCGCTGCAGCGAAGGGTGAATTCTCCATCTTCTCATGTCTCAAATCAATACAGGCTTTAAAAGAAATATATCTGAACATAGGTGCAGCCTTGTGGACTTCAAATAGGGATAGCTGAGTAAAATGTAATGCCCTATTCAGGAAGAGGAGGTCAGACTAAATGACCCAATGGTCTCTTTTGGCCTTGAGATGTGTGAAAATCAGATCTACAAGGGAACTGTCAGTAGTGTGAATTCCTTAGACTGGTCCAATTATAACCAGAAGATTATTTTGCAGGAGCACTATTCATAATGAGTGGAATTTGTAATACCAGAACCTAAATTTGCAGATTTTACTAAAAGGAGGTAACTTACTAGAGAAATCCAGCAAAAAAATATATATATAAAATAAAGAGCCCAGCTCAGTAAATCAAAATCAAGCAGATGAGAAAAGTCCAAGTATCTTCATGGAAGTTAATATAAAAAATATATATATATAATTTGAAAATTAAAAACCTATAGCTTATGCTAAAATGTTATTTTTGTCATTTACCACAGTAAGGTATATTAACATATATCACAAAGATAAGCTGTGGAAAGAGACAAGTATACATGAAAATAAAGCTCCATTACTCTCCAAGCGGATGTCTTCCTCAAGCTAACCCACTGTAGCTAGAAATGGTAACACTGAATGAAAGATAAGGAGTTGTTCAAATATGGATGAGATGAAGAAGTAGAAATGATACAACAGGCGTTAACAAAAGAAGCCAATTATTGCCAAAATATTTATTATTATTCATTTATTTGTTTCCTGTCATTTTTGACATTACATGTTCACATGCCTATAATCTCAGTTAGAGATATGAGGTGGTTACTGAACCACTGAACAGTGGCTGTGCTCATCTAAATGGGGGAAAGAAATAAGTTTTATTCCCCCAGAAGGTGTTTCAGCTTTTTATATAAATGCTTTAAGAAACTTATACTTCATTGTACCCTCCCCAAATTTCCGAACCAATTCTCATATTTCTTCTAGGTGAGATTCCCCCTGAAATGTATCATGACACTATGTATCATGGGACTGACTACATGTACTTAGTTTAGCCGTAGGGGTTAATCACTGAAACAAAACCTGTGATTGCAAGTGCAGATATGAAAGACCCATTTTGCTTAGATAATTCTCCTAATCTACAATTTTCCCGATATTTTTAAAATTCTAAGAATTTACAAAACAAAATTAATTAACAACACTTTTTTTTTTTTTTTTTTTTTCCTGAAATAAGTACATTCCCCTTTTAGTTTCCTACATTCTGGTGAAGGTGGTTGGGAGCTTTAGGACTGTTTCTTCCTCGCAGAGCACACAGGGAGGGCGAACTCCAGGCGCTACTGAACGGACGGGCCAGTCTCGCACTGCCAACGCAGGGCTGAGGGGTCACTCACACAGCATCTGATGCAGGCACTGGAACGACTCACTGGCAGAGGTAAGATTAGGAAACGTTGCTCATTTTTAGTCCATTCTAAATAAATTCAGTCTCCCAGATTATAGATATATTTCTATATTAAATTGAATACGCTTTCTTGTATGTGTGCATACACACAGGCACAGATACATAGATACATCCTTTTCTCCCAAACACGGGACATAATATTGAAAACATTACTGAGATATAGGATTTAGAATCTTTTTGTCCCAGAAGACCAATATTCTTTTCTTTGGACTGTGTGATGATAGAATTATGGTTCCTAGATCCGATACTCAAACAACTCTGATTTCACAGAAACTACAGCAGAAGCTAAAGTTTCGTGTCACCAGTGCAGGGTAACAACACGTGTGACAGAATATCGTTCTCAGCAAGGCATCTGAAACACATCCCAGGAAGGCTACTTTTAACTACAGACAGTCTTCCCTAAATGTCCTCTCTGCATTTGACTTTTACGTATTCTCCATCTACAACTAACTCACTTCCAAAACTGCAAATATTTCAGTGACTGGAAAAGCCACTCTCAGTGTGAGAGAAACACTCCTTGCAGACATTTGGAGGATTGTTTGCTGTATTGCAGAAGGTGGGAATGAAAAGCAACAGCTCTTTATGTCTCCCTTCTCACGGTGGAGCACAGAGCCTCTTGCTGCTACAGCGATTCAAGTTGCTTATTTTAGCTCCCATATTTCGTATCTTGACTGAGTGGTTGCATTAACTATTGCCTTTTATGGATTGCTTAACACATTTCCGCACATGGTGTGGTGCATGCAGAAGGTATCTGCCATAATCTGTAGCAGTCCTTTATATCTGAACAACTCCAAACAGCCTTGCACCGATTAACTAAACCATATATAAAAACACAATGTTGTGCCTTTACATGAGAATTCATACGTAGTGGTCAACTAGTTCATGAACAAGGTGACTATCCAGTAGGATTGGTGCTAAAATTATAAATGGAACATTTTAGAAACCAACATCCTACGCAAATATTTTTATACTTGAGAACAATTTTGAGTCCCTGGAATAGCATGCTATTTCTTGAGGAAAGGCTACAGGGATAGCACAATCTGTTATTTCCAATTTCACCTCAGAATGAGGACTAGAACAGGGAATCTGGGGGAAATCACATTTTCCCCACGCCAGGAGGGCATCTGAGACCTGGAATGGAAGCTTTCTATTAAGACCTGAGGATGTGAGAACAGAGGGAGGAAGTTTTGCAGATCCAAATAATGTTTTTTTATTCCAAATCTATGGTTCCAGTCTGGCAAAAAAAAAAAAAAAAAAAAAAAAAAAAAAAAAAAAAAAAGTGAACCTGAATGTGATTAGGGATTTGGATATTGCCTAATAGTTACAAAAATATCAACCCTGATGATATTCCTACACAGGAAATAACCAGCTACCAAGCACCAAGTTTTCAACAGCACTTGTGGAAGGTAAATTTTATCTTTTTGATGAAGAAAATTTGATTCATAGCTACACAGATAGTGTTAGTGAAAACTTCCCCCGCTGTGGTACTTCATTCCTTGTAGCTGTCCATAATTTTAAATGCAATTTTTCTGTTCTTGATATAATGACCAAAGGTAGGTGCAAAGAGGCATTTTGTGTTATTTTCATTTGTGATTATTTCCTCTTGTGCAACACACAGGCACCGAAGGAAGATTTTAAGAACTAAACAGGATTTGCTGCAGCCTGAGCTTAAGTGCCAACCCTCTGAAGATCACAGCTGCCAACAAACACCTGTCAGGCACAGAGACACTCAGGGTCAGTCCTTCCTTGTGCATGATATTGCATGCGTACAGTCATTGGTGCAAATTTTCTGCTATCTCTCTAGGACTAATGGATGCTTTTCAATGGATGCTTTTCACCAATTTTTCTAATCAAGAAACGTTTGAAGTGCACAAACCAAAAGCAGTTAAAGACAGGGGATGAGATGCCCTGGTTGGATACAGCTAAAAGAATTTTAGGAGGAAATTCTAGACCAAAAGATCGTACATCTGGCAGTAGTGCAATATCACAGCTTCAAGAAGCAGGTGACAGAAAGCTAAGGTAGAGGGTTTCTTTTTTATCTTATGTCAGTAATTTCTGACCCACACTTTTATATAACACATTTAGTTAAAATTTTGCCTTTATAGTCTTCTGATTCTAAATTTAAATTTCATTGACATCTGCAGAGCAAGCCAATTCTAGAAAAAAAAAAAAAAAGAAAAAGAAAAGTTATGCAAGAAAATCTAGTGTACATTGCAGTTAATGACTCATACAAATAGACACTCTACTTTCAGGTCACAAAGACCCCCTAAGAAAATGAAAATAGATGAGAATGTGCTTAATGCCATGAGTCATCTAGACAGCTTGGTTAAGCAGCCTGAACACTCTATCAGGTCAAGCTTTTTAGTGGTTTGGTTGTATTGCAAGAGATTATCCTTCATCCAAATATGAATTTATTTTTATTTATTTATTTATTATTATTATTATTATTATCAATGAGATCCTCCCAAGCTCCACTTCCATTGTATGTTATGCAAAAGTTAATTCTTGGCAGATACTTGACTCTGCTTCCCAACAACTGCTTTTGCTCCTCAAATCTGAAGATGGTCTTTTAAAATAAAATATTATTTAGTATTAGTGAAACTATTTACACCATTTCTACAGAAGAATATTAGATTTAGGAACAAAAGTTGAAAGAGGAGATGGGTGACGTCTCTGAGTGTACTTCAAGCAGTAAAGTAGGTTTGTTTATGTTGCATATGTGGGCATAACCAGACGGAGTAAGGGCTACTAAGTATCATGATGTTGATTCCCCAAGTACTTGTTGTATTTGTGTTCCACATAGGACCTATAAAAAGGGCAACACTAACAACCAACATGTAGATAGAGTCTTGCAGATTTTTGTCCTGATATACTTACTTGTAAATAGGTATTATGCAAATTGGGGATTTCCATAGCTGTGAAACATATGTACAGTTATGGCCCAACAGCTGTGGTGTTATCCGTGCACTCAGATTACTGAAGTGCAGTTCCTTCTCAGGGTAAACTTATTTATCGCTGTGAGGATTTTTCTTTTTTCAGTGTGTCCTTTCATTCTTTCTTTATTCTGCAGTAAAACCCAGGATCTAAATTTAGCTGCCGATAATAACAGGAGAGGCAGAGAGAGTCAGAATCAAACCCAACTATTACTGGAATGTTAAAGCCATCATGCACAACACAAACTCACTTGAAATGACACAGGCAGCGATCAGCTTGGGCTCAACACTTAAACGTGCTTCCGTCTGATTGGCAGTTGACTAAATTACAGGATGTACATGACTTCAGACTTGGAAAATCCAGCATAACGGGAGGCATTCCCTCTCCCCACTTGCCTTTCCCTGCTCCAGTTTTTCAACTTGCTTTAATTCTGTAGCACTATTGTGTCCTGCTCTCGGCGTGCAGAGCTGTGACACTGACCTAATGTTGTTATTCTGCTCCAGGTTCCTGAAAGAGGGAGATGTAAATACCCTATGCTGTGTTACACAGCAATGCCAGCTTTTGTATCATCTTAATAAGGTGAAAACCCTGATTTGCCACAAAAGCAGTTAGTCACTCTGCACTACTAACAGAACTGCACAAAGCTTTGTACGCCCAACGCTTACCTTGCAAACTGGGCCCACAACCACAAATTGTTTAATCAAGGTCATTGTTATTGTATCAATTATCATTATTATATTAAATACTATTACATTAGTGTCACAGTCATAGCTAAATACAGCTTCCTAAACAGCACTACAAAAACTGGAGGCACATACTAATATAACTGTAAAAATTCTGTGCTGGAGTTACAAGTTTAGTTGTTCTAAAAGCCGTTTGTACTGTGATGCAAAGGAATCCCAGCCTTGGGCCTGGGCATCGTTACACTGGGTACCACACAAGTATGGCACAAAAAAGCTGCAAAATCAAATACAGACAACAAGGGTAGAGTTAACAAGATGGTTTGGGTTAATAAAATAGAGTTTATCTCAGCACATCTGCTTTCTAAAAGCTACCAAGGTGTTTTTGATAGGGATCATAGGAAAAGAAAGATTCCTGTAGGCTGGCAAAATTGAAATTTGGCTGCTTATTTGAAAGTGAAACAGGAAGACTTTAAATGACTACATCATCCCCTGACGGAAGACAGGAACCAACACCAGAGTATCATGTACAATTTAACACCATTGTACTTTAGAGCTTTTCTCCAGAAGGAAAATACTCTTCAAACCCACATTTGGGTAACAGAACCCAAAATGGGACCAACGGCATTCAACTGTGTCTTCCAGAGCACACAGTTCCTGGATATCTGAGAAAAATGAGGAGGCAAAAGATCAGTAGCTCCTGTATTCTTTACTAGACTTATTCATCCCAGAAATAAGCTTAAGAGGACCTGTGTAATGAAGATGTTTCTGAATGATGGATTATTTTCAATAGCTAATGAAGATGCAAGATATTAACAAAAATACCATACCTCCTCTAAAACTGATTAATGTATGACCTCTGAATACAATTGTTTTCATATATTACATATACAGTTATCTTGTCAATGCAATTATAACTGAAAAGTATTATTGCAGAATATCTTTGACAATAAATAACATGAGAACTAAAAGTAACTGTTATCTTAGCCACTCTGCAATGTTAAAAATACTCCTCTTTATTGAGTTCATGTAGATTCCACAAAGAGTCTTCACAGGAAATTGTTTTGGTTTGATTGAAGTTCTAAAGGGAAAAAGTTGCGTTCACAGAATTTCACATGTTGACTTGCTCCTATAACACAGCATTTCCGTTCTCTAAACTGAAATTTAATACATCTTTCATATATTATTTACATTGGGATATTTGTTATGTCTATTTAGATTGGTTTTAGAAAGATAGCTATGTGTAAAAAGCTCATCTCCACAAGCTCAGAGGACCACAGAGGCACAAACTCAGCTGGGAATCCAAATTTCCTCATCCATCCAGGTGGTTGGCCCTGTCTGTGTTTCTGTGAGTGCTAGGACTGTCTGTCTGCGTCGGTCTGTGTGGCCAGCCATGTATGTATATGTATATACATGTTGTATATGTGATTTTGTGTGGGTGCCTACTGGGAATATGTGCTCAGCCTCGCTGCTGGATGGACCTAGGAGCATGGAGCAACAACAGCCTCATCCCATCAGCTACTGTGTTCAGCCTCTCTTCAGCTTCCTCTCTGTACATACCAAGAAATCAGGCACATCTCAGGACTGCAGAGAGGCACTTCATGACACGCTGCATGGTATGTGGAGAAGGGAAGAATTTAACATGTGTTATTTGAATGTTTAAACTTTCCTGTGTAATCTCATTCTATTTCACTGCGAGCTTCTCTGGAAATATGCTGTTTTTTACAGTAAATATTATCCCTTTTGCTTGGTCATTATTTAATAGAGACGTTTGATTTGTTCTATTTTCTCTCTCGGGAGATGAAAATGTGATCTGTAATAAGTCATTCTACTTGATTAATACACTTACAGTAGACACAAAAATGTTAATACATATGTATCTGTTTCGTAAGAGGGAGAGTTGAAGTCTATGCATATGAAATAGTGACTTTTTCCTAAGGGAAAGCATGAGAAACCAATTGAAATATAATGTCTTTGGAATGAAACTCTGTCCTACTCTTTCGCTTTTCTATAGATACCGTCACAGAAACTTTCCTCCCCTTCCCACGGCGGAGCATGGCAAACACGCAGTTTTCTGAAGCTCTTGCCAGCAAAAAGGAGTTTCGAAAAAGCGCCATTTCTGAATTGCACAAGCAAGAAGTTTCACATTTTTTTTTTTATTATTATTTCTACATGACATGATATATAAAGTTTCCATTGCTCATAAAGCTATCTAGAAAAGAAAGCTGCAAAAAAAGAGAGCTGAGATAGTTTACTTGGTGGGGAGGAAAGAGTAAGACAGTAGGATAACAGTTTATAGAGCTGTAACTAAAACTATAGAAAGAGGAAATAAGCAGAGGAAGTGATTTTCCCAAGACAATTCAAAGATGAGTGCCAGAGCCACAAGAGAAATTCAAAAGTCATTTGTAGTGTCCAATAGTCTTTCTCACAGAATATGTTGCTTTCTAATAATAAGCTACTGCTTCCCATCTTAAAAAAATGAAAACACTATCTGCATTTGGCTGATGTGACCACCATCCATTCCTCTGTGATCAGAAATTACATCAGTGAAAGGCAGAATGACTAGAGCAGTAAACTCTAGTGTTACTGAGTGAAAAGATCACTGATATAAAAACCATAAGCACAACAAAAATGGCCAGTCACTCCTTTAGCTAAAAACTGTGTAGCTAAAACTGTCACTTCCCCTTTTTTGAGTACTTTGGTCTTGTACATCCTGACTAGACCTGATAACCCTGACTTTATGTTACAAGATACAGCTACTCCTCTGCTTCCTTTCCCTCTGCATCTTAATATTCATTAATATGGTTCATTTTACAAGAGCTGCCTGTGCTTCACTGAATATAAGGAGTCAGAAAAGTGAAGTCAAGGTTTCTTTATTTGATACCTGTTAATCTTTGCAGCTGGAAATCTAAAGGAAAAGCAAAATAAAATGACAAGTCAGTTAACGTACCGAAAGACAGGAATTAAGGTTAGAAAGATTCTTACTAATTCTTACAGAGCCAGTGACTTTAAAAAAAATGTTCTTTCCTATTCCTTTCATACATTCCTTTTGCAACTGCTATTTTGTGAGTGCAGTCTGCTGTGTGTAAGTATAATTTGTCTCTGTGGTCTGCGATAAAAATTTGATAGGTCTTTTCACATACTCAAAAACATAGCCTGAGCCAAGGACATGTTAAATATTTAAGCCAAAGAGTTATATGTGAGCGCAGCTGCATATTTAAATAATTCTGGCTATATGTATGTTACCTGAATTTGGTATCTGACTTGCATTATGAGTAGGGAAACTCTGATAAGTGTCCAGTCATACATACATTCAAAGGCAGACAGTGGCATGACTAACAACAATTTGTTTAGACCCTTTATTAAGGCATCTTACAGACACAGCAATTCATCAGACCAGACAAAATCATACTTACAACTTGAATTAGCTAATGTAGTGATAATATACTATCACTACATACTATCACTAAGAGAATAAAAGTAGCAATTGTTGCCTATAAAACAATGTAAGTGTATTTGAAGTTTTACAGACTACTCTTATTAATATTATATTATTCACAATTTATAAAATAATTTGAAATATATCTTAACTTAGTTATAATCTAAGGGCCAGATTCTTACTGGACCCCATTGGATTATCATTGCATGCATGCAAAAGCAGAAGAGAAGACGACCCTAAATGTTCCCTACAACATCCAGAAAGGCAGCAGTTATGTGAAGTCAAAGACACCAGTAACATTATCCACATGATGTAAAATACATGACCTATAGAATGGAACTCTCCTTCCCTGTTTCTTTCAATCAGTGTATTACAATACAGTGAATGATGCAAGAAGACCTCTCAGTCCAAGCTACACTCTGTGAGGACCCTTACAGGATTTGGGTTCATTCAGCCAATATTACAGTAGCTACTTAATGTTGTTGTAGCCCACCTGTCCCATCAGCAGTCCAATTCTGTTTTAAAACTTCTATCTGAAGTTTGATACAACTCAGTGAGAAGTGACGATGGGGGACTGAAAAGGCCAGGAGAGGCACTTTGGTTAGTGATTTTTTTTTCCAAGTCTGAATAAATAAAGAACTATTGCAAACGAAAAACCTGCACTTCTGCTTAAACTCCAATTTAATGATCCACAGTCAAAGATTCTTGCTTCTTAAAATAGCAAGGTAACTAAATCCAACATGAAAATGGAAATTAAATAGGTGAAATCACTGAAGTCTGGATAAATGGGTAACATGTGACTAGAAAGATATGAATCCTCTGAGGTAAATCATAAAACAGGAATGTCTAAAACTCCTGACTGCTGGAAGTATTCACAAATGAAGGGATTAACCAGGGAAAGGGGAAGTCAGAACTAAATTGAAATCTGTGACCTGACATCAGGATGGGCGGTGAGCTAAATTAGAGCTAAATTGATCTTGGGCCAACTGAAAAAAAAAAAAAAAAAAAAAAAGAAAAAGAAAAGATTGTCACAAACTTCACAAAGCTTTGAATCAGGCCTTCTTACAGGAAATTCAAATCTAAGATACTCTTTGTGAAATACACAGCTTCCAGTGGATTCCTCTGAAGAGTGTTGAGGGGCTGGGGACTCGCAAAATTTCCTAGGGAGAAAAGCACCATTTGAGTGATGCACAATAAGGTGCTGTGGGTTGTAGCATAGGATACAGTATCACCTCAGCTCACATGAAAGAGATGCCGCACGCACTGCGGCTCATGGGTGATGCAGGACATAAAATAACAGGCTGGAGCAAGGTGTGGATTTCATGAAGGTTCCTTTATATCAGGGTCCCATTAAGAAATACATTCTTAGAACCAGAGTGCCGTGAGGTCCATGACCTCCCTTACAACACCCAACCCAACACGCAAGGGACACACAAACTACAGCACACACTGAGCAGCTACTACTGACACATAGCACCAGAGACACCAAAAACGCCAGGCACTAAGAATTACCAGCCACCGTTTGGCTGCCTCGAGCTGCTGCCCCCGGGTTGCGCGTGGCAGCTGCCTGCGAGGTGCGCGCGGGTTGCCTGCGGGCTGCCCTCAGCTGTAGCCGCTTCAGCCGGTGCTGCCGGCGGTCAGCCAGTGTCACCGGCTTTCCATTGCTGCGATGAAAAAAAAAAAAAAAAAAAGTTTTTCCAGTGCTGGCTTCTCCTTTAACGGAGGCTACAGGGTGGTTGGAACCCAAACTCTTTGCTACGGAGCTATTTCAAGGTACTTTTGAGGCGGGAAGCCTCTTTAGGAGAAGAGAAATGTAAGCGTACGGGAGGATTTGTGGAGCTCTTGAGGCTGAAAAGTCTATAAAAGTTGGTAAAATATGCCAATGAATAGAAAAGTTTGAGCAGCAAGGCAAGGTAGTGTCTGGAGACTGCTAAACGGGCGGGAAGTGTGAGGGGGGAAAAGCTGAGACCAAAAGAGAAAATGGGGATTTTTACACGAACTGTGAGATGGAAACTGCCTCTTACTGGAAGCAGTGTGGTTAATAAGAGATGTTTGTGTTGACTGTGGTGTCCCAAAAATGTTTTCGTGAGCTTCCTGGCAGCCTTTCATTTCTATCTGTTGGGAGCAGGGACTGAGGGGCAGAGTTGCCCCACGGAAGACCAAGGGCTGTGTTTAGATACTGCTGTCTCAGAGAGGATTCTTTTTTTCCCCTTTAGATGGCTAAAATCACGTGAGAAACATGACCTACTCATGAGAAAAGAGCGGTCAGGCACCTCTTAGTGGAAGACGCTGGAAGAAGGCGGCACTAGAGGAGGGTGCACTCCTGGTACCGGTGAAGTCGGTCGGCTGGCGAGAGCTCACGGCTCCCTGTTTTCCTTTCTCCTCCCGGGGTTGCTTTTTCACGTGAAGCTGTCGGTAGCACAAAACCCAAGGAGACGTTCTGTGTGTCTTTTCAAACTGATTTAGATACACCGGTCCCTAAGCTTTGCACGGTGGTTAACGACGCTTCTCTGGGAATGCATATGGATTGAAAAGCTCATTGCTGGTTCCATCAGGGAACCAGTCTTAAAGGAACCCATTTTAAAGAAAAAACCTAAAGTGACCCATCAGCTCCTTCAGCTATCTGAGTCCTTGAAAGCAAAAAATAGCTACTTTTTCTCCCTCTTAATTTTGTCCGTGGCGGGATGCCCTGGGGCCTATGCACTCAGCTGTTTTTTTCAGAACAACTGATATCCATGTTGAAATTCAACTTCTTGCAAGCAGCTCGGTAGGTGCATCTCAAGACTCTAAACATCTGGGTAGCCTGCGCATGTACGGGTGAATTTAAACATGTGGTTGACTGTGCATGACTGTTAGCTAGGAAAAACGCTTGAAAACTCCCTGGCCTGCTCCCACAGGCTCCCATCTTTCCTTTGTGGGCTTAGCTAAAGCAACCAAGGAAGTCCTGATGAACATAGTTTCCCGCAGAATCTTGTTAAGAGCCTTGACCAGAGCTGCTTAGGTGAACGCACTTACTTTTCTGTTGCTATCTTTGGGCTGGTGTTTGTCTTCATTTCAAAAAGGCTCATCTATCAAACAGCATTCATTTTTTTTTTTAAAATAAATAATAAAGGTGTTGCTGGCAGAATTTGTATTTAAACAGAAAGAATATGTTGAAGATTCTCCTTTCCAGCAATTTAGAATCTCCACAAGAAGCATCGTTCCTTAGATGTGAGAATCTTTTTCATTCTAGTTAAAAATAGTAATTTTATCAGGTAATCTTTTTTAATAATTGGAAAAAGCACTGCTTTATTTTTTTCAGTGCACACATTTGGGTATCTTGGAAGCAGTGATAAAAAAATCAAAAAATATAAGAATTTTGAAGAAAAAAAAACAAACAAACAAACAAAAAGTGATTTAAACATGTTGAATAGTTTTTTTTTTCACTCCTTTCCTCCCTCTCAGTTTCTAGTATCTTCTAATTTCTGACATTCCGGTTAGCTGGAATGCCATTGCTATTGTTCTTCTCAATAGCTTTGTGTTGAAAAAGCAATGGTTAAGGATGAAACATAGTTTCAGTGGGAGTTTTGGAAAGACTTTGAAGTGCCCTTTTGGATGTAGTGAACTCCTCTTTTATGAATTGGTTGAGCATCAGGATCTGTTTGCCACTGAAATGATTTCAGTGGAATATTTGCTGTCCTTGCCAGATTTATTTAAATAAAATTACACAAAATCCTTCTCAGTGTCTACGAAATTTGCCTTTTGAAGTAAAATACAAGCTTTGAGAGGTTTTCAATGCAATGAAAGCTGAAAAAACACATTATCAGTGTTATAGATGGCATAACTACACAGGCCACCTATACCAGTAGAAATGAACTCAAGTATGAAATGCTTCTTGGCTTTTACTGCAGTGAAACTCACCTGCATACATTGTCGTTCCTAAAGTTTTTTATTTATTTATTTCTGATTTTCTCTTTGATTGGGAAGTATTTTAAAGAAGGCTGGGGAAATAAAAGGCTTATATTGTGAACTAGGAGGTTCCATACAACTTCAAATGCAGCTAAAACCATTTCCCTGTTAAGACACTAAATTTATTTAAAAAAATATATATATAACTAAGGAATTCTCATTGATCTAAACTATGGATTTAATGTGCAATGTGATTTATTAAAAAAAAAAAAAAAAAAAGCCTCTGCTTTTAGACCGTATGAGTCAGTCTAAAAGAAAACTGTCTAGTGCTGTATCACAGTGTCTCCCACTCAGGGGCACATGCAGCTGAAGATGTATAGATACACATACAGATTTACAGCTGAAGCCAGCTGTCTGGGTGAGCCTGAAGCACGTTGTTTAGGGTATGAGGAAGGCTCCAGTTTAAAGGATCTCTGCCTTAGGTTTAATTGCTGGCTCTTTCCTGACACACAATCTGGTGCAGTGGTACCTCACCTTTTTGCATGTTGCTAACACATGTGTTTTCGCATAGCAAATCAGGTGAAAGCTGAATCCTTCTGAATAAATTCCAGAGTTTTAGACTCCTATCAAGACACTCAAAATTGCTGAAGTGCCTGGAGTTTGCATTTTTCTGTAAAATGTTGTGAGTTTTGCCTGTACTTGCGAAATACACTTGTAAACACATGACACAAGTATCTATAAATAGGCTCTTATTTGCAGAAAATATTTTTGTAACAGAACATGTATTTACTTTTTATTAAAATGCAACATCTTTAAGGGTCTAATAAATACTTACTATGTAAACATATACTCCAAGATGCATACTGCAGTTAGTATCTCTAGCAGATCCATTTCCCTGAAGTCTGTGTTCCTAGTTCTTCAGGAACTTTATGACTTTAATGATTTTCTGAATGTGTATAGCTGGTATGGTGGCTGAATTCTGACAAAAATCAAAGTAATAATAGGTGTGTAGGGAAGAAAAGCAAAGGCAGAGAAAATTCTTGCAGCAGTCTTTTATATGTGTCCAGTGAAAATCACTGCTAAAGATGCTCAGATTGGTCACAGGCTATAGGAATCCAGGCTGTACGTCCAACATAATTTTCCCAGGCAGAAGAAAAACCTTTCCCAACTACCTTCTGCTTATATGTGGCAGTCTACAGTGATACATATAATTTTATATATATATACATTTTTAAAGTATTTTAAAATGGTATACAACAGAGGAAAACAGGTAATATTTCTCTCCTCCCAGTCCTTTCTAGTGTTTAAAAAATGGCTGTGTTTGGCTTCATCAAAGTTCATGCAGTCATTCAGAACCTCAGTAAAGTTTACAAGCTTTCATGCCTTTTTACTTATTAAATGAAAACTTCCACCAAGAAGTCAACTCATTCTATAATGTGTGAGCAAGTGTGTGCATGCATGGATACAGGGGTGATAGAGCCTCGCAGACCAACCAGAAGGAAAGGAGTTGCTAGGCACTTGCTAAGTCCATTACAATGTGTGATGTCAGTAAAGATCCTGCTTTTCCTTTGTGTGGTACCTGTTATTCAAGTATCATGTTGTCTGAAAATAGCATCTTGCCATTTGACCTTTCCTGCGTTATTTCTATTCCGCAAATGAAGAAATGACATCGCAGTTTGGGAATGAACCAATACAAAGTGTATTGCTTTTCCTCACAGGTCTATAGTTAATCTGCTATATCACATTCACCTTCTCTGTATGTCACTTATCTTCCTTTTATGTGCCTCTCTTTCTTTGAAATAGGTTTTAAATCCCTGACCTGCTCCTCCTCTGCACACATATATAAAACAAAGGCAATGTATCTTTTAATTCAGGTTTTATGTACACATAGATTTACACTGACATTCAACAGTCAGCAAAGGTCTCTTAATACCTGAACTCTGCAATCTTACATTTGACAACATTCGAGCAAGGCACATGGCAGAAGTTTGGTGAAAAAATTCATTGCCGTGTTGACTGGAGGGGAAAGAGGAGAGGATCGCTTCTCTCGATGGAGCCGGGTTCAGCTTGCCACCCCGGCTCCATGGTCGTGCCTCACCACCCTAGGTCTTTCTCTGCAAAACACAGTCAGCCCCCAGCCTGTGCTGGGGTCTTGGGTTTCCCTCCCTGTATGCAGCACTTGACATTTCCTTCTGTTGACGTTCACAGGGTCCCCCTCTGCCTGTTTCTGCAACCTGTCGAGGTCCCCCTGAAGGACAGCACAACTGTGTGGTACGTCCACCAGTGCTCCCAATTTTTTTTTCCTGAAAACTTGCTGAGTGTAGATTTGGTCCCATCATCGAGGTTGTTAATCACTCCTGCTTATGGTTAGATCCCTATTTTATAGTTTCAGAATATCAAACTTATGTAGTTTGTATTTGTGATTTTATATAATCTTATCTATGCGGAATCCAAATGTCTAATTTTTAGTCCTATTGTTTCACAAGATATCTCACCTTATGACAGTCTCATGTCAAAGTCTGGTCTGACTCTGTTGCTTAGGGAATATGCTAAATTTGGAAACTTGGCTATGAAGGTAAGAAGAAGCAAAATAAAATTTACAACATTTTTAATAACTTCATTCTTGCTGTCTTGTTAAAAATGTGGAGCAGTAAGATAAACTGCATAGTTTTCACATCTTATGAACTATTGTGCAACTATCATTTGGTCAGTAAAGTCCTGAGCAATGCAAATGCTGAACATCGGGTATGTTTTCTTGTTCTTGGGCACTCTGATTTGGTCTGATGATGTTCTACCTGCCCCCACCCTTAACGGGAATATACACAGAAAGGACTTTAAGTCTAGCTCATATTCTGATTAAAACCTATTTTTAGAACAAGGTAAGTAAAACAGAGACGATTGCAGCTGCTGGGTGAAAGAGAATAAAAGCAAATCTTCCTCTTGCCCACTGTGTCTTTGTAGGTCTTTCTTTCAGTCTTGGTCTTATCTCAGCAACTTTCAGGGGCTCCCTGGGTTGCAGCAAATTATAGATGATCCTTTCTCATCCTTGGGAAAAAAAAAAAATCTTCCTTTTCATCATCTCCCAGGCATAATTGCTTTTATGCATCTTGCCCCTGTTCTTTCAATCCTCTTTGTTGTACACATGTCAGTCTTTGCCCCAACCTGTATTTCAGAAGCCTCTTCACACAGAGCGTGTTTCAGTTTTTGTTGGAGAAGGATCTGTCTTCCTCTCTCTCCTTCTCTCTCTCTCCCTTTCCTTCTCTCTCTCTCTTTCCCCTCTCTCCTTCTTCCCCTTTCCCTCTCCCGCTCTTTGCTCCAGTGGGTTCCATTTTCCAATGCAAAGTAAACAGCTGCATTTTTCTCAGCTACCTGGTTGCCCCTTTGCAAAGAGCACACATACACTATACATAAAACTGTTAACAGCCAAATAAAAACAGATACCTTCTTTCACAGCCCTACTATGGCCCTTGTTTTGTCTGTCTGTAGATGTGCTTAGATAAATATGCTGCATATCCTACTTGATTGCCCATATTGAAGCATTTCCAACTTCACATTTCAGCAACCAACTTGTTGCTGAATAAAGATTTGTGTGGCAGTCACTGGGGTATTTCCACATGTAAATAAGTAAATAAAATGCATAGCCTTTAAAAAGCATCTTTTCCACTCTATCCTCAGTTTCACTGCTGAAAGTAGCCTATGTAACACCTGCACAAATGATCTCAAGATGTAATATTTGTCTTCATCTGTGGAGGACATAATCAAATATAGCCTAGAAGGAACCTAATATAGGACTCAAAGGCACAGGAACTCATTGTAAGAGAAAGAGGTGGGTATTGGAATGGTAGAGTTGGAACGTGAGAGACCTAGAAGAGAAGTAAGAGAAAGTACCTGGTCTATATGGTAGTGTGTGTTTGAGCCATAGATACTGCAGGTGTCAGTGACAGTTCCAACAGTAAAACTGCCTTCATAAATGCTATTTACTTTGGCCAAGTTGTAAATTGGATTGTGGGGTAATAGTATAAAATTTGAAATAACTAGTTTTCAAATTGTGCTGTGATGACAGTTCTCTTTGTGTTTTATGCATTTTCCTCAATTGAACTAAGATAGTTCTTCCTCTTTTCTAATACTGTTCATTTTATATTTTCAGCATTCAGATTGCTGTTTAGGCTATCTCTGAGAGTAGATTTGGAATGAGATTTTCTCTCTTTAAAAGAAACTGCAGTAAGCAAGTCTTGTCCTTCACCTCACACTTGTCCTTCACTTCCCTTTCTAGGCCCATTTAAGTACCTTAATGACAGAAGAATGGAAATAACAGGAAAAAAATAAGTCAAAAGCTATCTCTGTGAGTATTCTGTTAGGTTTCTAGACCCTGTCTAGAGACATGATTGTAAAGAATGAAAGATTCAGCAGAAAACTGTAAAAAGTAAATAAGACTGCTCCATGTTTCTGTACTGTATCTCCCTCGTGCCTGTCTTTTCTTCCCCCCACAAAATTGCCCATGCTTCATCTCCATCTCCAACATTTTTACTATGTGAATGAAAAATGATATACCTTTGCATCTGATTTCTATTTTTCTTGACTAAGAAAAGAGGATGTTATTTTAAAAGGGTAAAGAGATTTTGTGTATAATCAGTTCATCATAGTCAGCTAATCCTTGTGGATGAATTACTGGTCCAGCCTTCTTTCAGTGAACCGAAGGAAGAGTAGGAAGCTCTTGGCAGTTGAATGCTGTACGTGTGCTTGATCTTGAGGAGCTTGTAGGAAGATCTGGACCTTAATAAAAAAAATGAATAGAAACAAGGAAAGACCGGGGCCTACAATGTGGAGGAGAAAATGAGACCAGCAGTTTCTATTTAGAAGTGAATATTGTGTGCTCCTAAGTGAAACTGGGATAGTGACGGGAAATTTCCCTTGTTTGGAGGTGAGAGAAAGAGTCTTTGGGACTTAGACGTGTGGGAAAGGCAGAACAAAAGAATTTGAGAGCAGAAAGTTGTTTGAAAGCAGAAGGGAAATTGATGTCTATATCCTGTCTTCTTCATTCTTAGTCTTGCCTGGTTCTGGATGGTTGGCGCTAAAGCTGGATTTGTTATGCCTATATATTTCATATTACTTAGCCAATGAATTTGAACAATTAGGTGTGTTTGCAGAAGCAAGGTCCTGAGAAGAACAGATCCTGCTTCATGTGCTTCTTGTTATTTCTGTGGCTACCACTGACTACTCTCCCAACGATTCTTCACCTCTTGTAAAACTAAAGATTAAATTCCTATTCATAATTTTGGGTACATATGACCTGGAGATTTGGATGCATGGAGCTACAAATCAATTTCATATGTTAGATATTATAATATATCCTCTAAATACCACTTTAGATGATGATTAGGTGGTTGAAGGAGCAATCTTTGAAGAACACAATCTTTGAACAGTACAATCTTTGAACAATGTTGAAACCGTCTTTGAATCATTTGAATCTATTTCCTTGTCAGTGTGTTGGTTTTGTCAATAGAAAAAGCTGTATAAGCCATGCTTTATAAACAGACCGGCTTCTGGGCTGAGGACTTCCGCCTTCCTCATGGGTCATTCTGTATCTTGGATCTGACAAATACCTGTACTGTGTTTTTTATTATTATTATTTTTATTTTTTAATTATTAACCAATAAACCAGATCATAAAATATAGAAAACAACTTGTTCCAAGCTCTGAATGCAATCAACTTTTGAAAGGATTCCTAAAGAAAATTCCTGTGACCCAGCTACTGTCTGTTATTTTATGCACAAGAAGTTTACTTGCAAATAAACGGTGAAATTAAGCTGGAATATTTTGGTATCTGGATTAACTCTGAATTAACTGAATTTACATAAATTCTTTAGGTAAAACAGATCTTCAAGAAACAAATATCAAATATTTTTATAAAATAGTTTTTTAATTCTACAAAATGGAGATGAATAATAAATTGTTCCTTGAATATTTTTTTTTATGAGCCTAACTACAGTTTGAATTCCAAAGCTTTACTTCCAAATGGTAAATAGCACACAATCAAATATAGATAACATTTTAGATTATTGCAATATTTTCATATATTTCAACAGTATTAATCTGAACTGCTTTTGGAAATTGCTAGAAGACAGATACAGATCTATCTGTATGTTTTTGTTGAGCAATCTTTGGCTTGAACCTTAAATTATATTGCTACTGATTTGTGAAGCGCTGCAAGTATAAAATAATTCTTAATATGAGGCTATGGAGGTCTTTATTTTCTGCATATGTATCTTTTAAAAATAGATGAAAAATCTCAGTTGACTCTGTTGAAACCAATGGCAGTTCTAGCATATAATTTTTTTTTTTTTTTTAGTTATGCTTTTCATAGAATTTTACATGATACATAGACTTTGGACAGGACCATGAAGTGAAAAACTACTACTTTGTAGTTTCTAATCAAATGATATGAAAAAAGACACACTAGGACTTGAAAGTGTATTTTAACTTGAAATTGAACTAAGGGTTTTTAGGTTCCCTTCAGATTGTTGTAAGCTCTGAAAAACATACTCTTCTGTGTAAGAAAAAAAGTGTCCTGCTTATGAACAGGGACTAATTAAAAGCAATATAGCTAGAAGAGAATGACCAGTTGAGTCAAACAGTGTTTTAGTTCTCCAGTCCTTCTGAAAATTCATTCCAACTTCTTCATGTGAACTGAAAAAATGCTGAGTGATCATCCTGATTCATTGTGTGATTTCTGTTTGTAAAATCACTTCTAATCATTACATAAAGCTTAGCTAGTTTAGAAATGAGGGATCCTGTTCAGCTGGACTTTGCTAAAGATGAAGTGATAACACACATAAAAAAATGTTTCTAACTTGTTGCATCTTCTGTTTGCATTTCCTCTGAGTTCAAGACTTTCATATGTTCTTCAATTCATTCACAAAAGAGCCCTTATTTAAAATATATTTCAGTCTTATTTAAGAAGATGCTCTCTTAGAAAATTCTAATGTTTGTAATTTCTTTCTAAAGAAAATAATCTTTCTAATTTATATGAATTGGAGAGTTTTAAGTATTGCTTACTGCCAAGTGTGCAGGTAGCCTGTAATCTACAGACAGGTACATTGATATTAAACAATATATCAATATATCTATCTGGTAAGGATGAGATATTTTAACCATAAGGATAACACACAATATATTCATATAATAAATTCATTTGACCTTCTTCACTATTGTACAAGCACATGCTATTTTGCATGTTCACTTCCACTGTGAACTCAAAATGATAGTCACAACATTAAGCTGCTTTTTCCTTTGTTTATCTGATACAAACTTCTGACCTGATGGCAGTCCAGATTTCAGCAGCGTCAGAGAAAACTTGCCCTGTATATTTTGAGCTAGGAATAATGGATAGCTTCTTACCTAAATATTTTTTTTCAGAAATATTTTTTTCAGTCCAGAATTCCAGTCTAGGCATTAACTCTTTCCTGTTTGCCCTCAAATAGACAAAAGAGTCATCCCATGCTTTGACTTTTACAAAAGAATTGTAGATTGAGAACAGCTGTGACAGGAAAAAAAAAAAAAAAAAAAAAAAAAAAAAAAAAAAAAAAAAAAAAAAGGAAGTTTTATTACCACCTCTGCCACTATTAATAGTTGTTAATTAAACTGTGTTAATGTTAACAGTAACTGATTTTTCTATATACCATTCTACAAATAATCAATAATGAAGCAGATTTACAAAGTAAACTCTAGAAAATTAGTTCCAGGGACTGGCTGTAACCTCATCTGTTAACTTTCTGTTTAAACCAAATTCACAGCTGGAAAACCTTTTCTTCCAAATTTTGTTCTTTGCGTTTGGAAATTTTGTCATTTAAAATTTTCTATCTTTTTTTTTTTCCATCTGTTTATCCAGTTGATGAAATTAAATGACTGTTGTTTCATTACACCTGGAAAATGGAGTAAAACTCTAGCTTATTTCTTTGAAGTGGGGAGCAAGGCAATATGAAATAATTTGACTTATTTCAGCTTCGCAGAAAACATCCAAGTATTCTTCTTCTACAACAAACTCCTGATCAAGTGAATGTGATTCTATTTAATATGTAATTATATAGCTACACTTGATACTTAAGTTAATCACAGAAAAATAAATCCATTAAGAAATTGATAAAAATTGCAAATAATGAAAGTATTTCAGAAGTATAATAAGAAGGAAAAAGTGACAATTACTTGAGACAGATTATTTGTGCAGCCTTAGGGTACAAGTTAAGTAACAAATCTTTTTCCCAGAGCTGTTGACAACATTTGCACTGCATTGACAATCAAGGGAAGAACAGGACAGGACTACACTGAATTTTTCTTCTGGGAGGAAAATCAGAGATTTTCCAATGTACAAAAAGATAAGTTCACAGGATGAAGGAACAATGGAGTGCAACCATAGGAAGTATGGTTTCCAAACATCCTTGTGCGATCCAATTTTTAAAAACATGAGAAATACAGCAAAATCCTCTGTTAGTGGCTGTTGCCATAATTGGTGTAATTTAGACTATTGATGCTACTGAGCTGAGGATTTAGCCCATATTGACGGTCTCACTGACAGAATAAATTGTAGATATTTGCCTGACGGATTCTGCACAATTTGGAGGTGAGTTGCTGGATTAATTCTTTGTGCTTTGCCTGCCCCTCCACCTTCCATGCGGAGGGCTCTGCCATTTAGCCTGGCTCTGTTACATGCAATAGAGCGGTGGCCGCAGGAGGCCACACGACGTGTGTCCTAGGGCCAAGCAAGTGCTTTGGAGCTGCATGCTCTCTGCCAAGCCAGAGGCACTCAGGGGACTGCAAAAAGAGTCACATTAGTGACATAATACTGAGTGCCTGTGCCATATTATGTAAATGCTCGTGGTGGTGGAGTACATGGTGTTTCTCCTCAGCTGGTTGTACTATTGTATGAGTATAGGAGGTTGCTGCTGTTTGCAATAAATAATTTACGACTAAGATTGTTGACAGTCTTGCTGATGAACGTTGAAGAATGCTTGGCTGTTGCCACTGGCTTACAAAGCTTTTTACTTTTTAGGAGAGCTCCCCTAACGTTCCGTACGTGGCTAGAAATGAGGACGGAAGGAGTCGTTTGGGGTGTGCAGAATTCAGGGATGGGCACACGTCCAGGGAATCTCAGAGGGAAATACGGGCTGCGTGCCATGCCCTGCACGTGCTACATATGCGCACATCTGAGCTAGCACGCGCACGCTCTGCAGATGGTTAGAATTGCACAGACCAGCTCCGCAAAGCGTGGCCAGATCCCACTCTTCCTAGGCGTCTGGAAATCCTAGTCGTATGGCCAGGCTGTGATTTCTCTCTTCTTTTCCCAATCCTGAAATTCTGTCTAAGGAGCGGGAAGGAGAAGAGAAAGAAGACAGGCCAAGGAAAGGAGATGTACCAGGGTGGCAAATGGTTCGGTGACTGTATTGCAATGAGCTTCAGGACCTCGGCTGAGCTATTACCGACTGTGTGGGTATTTTTAGTTTGCTGTTGTGGTGTAAAATATATTCACTTCACTTAAGCTATGTCATAATAATTTACTGTGACTATTGAAATAAAATGCTAATTAGATACAGTTGGAAGAGAGCACGTGCCAAATTACTGTAATACCACTGATAGCTGGTAACTCATTTGCCTGTGGGAGCTTGATCAATTTTGATCAAATGCTTTTTTTTTTCCTAGGCTACCACTTCTTTAATAATGATCCTTCTCTGACTGCAACCTGCATCAGTTTTAAGTTCAAATAATTTAACTTTGTAGATTGGAATGCTTTTCTGAGCAAAGTTAAGTTTATTTTATAAAATACTTCCACACATAGTTAAAAACTGAATAGTTCTCAAATCTTTAAAACTTTCATTAAATTAAAGGAACCTCTTTTTCCTCCTAGACCATGGAAAAAAAAATAATTTTTCTAGACAAAAATATAGTTTTATCTTTCCAAATCACTTCTACCTAAGCAATCTAATTGCTGCTCTTTTAAAGCATCAGCATAATTTTAGATGCTCTGACTATTCTTCTTTCAGCACATAGCATTATTTGTTAATACTCTGTACTGAAAATCTTAGTCAGAACAGGACCAAGAGGATGTGTGAGGATGATCTTTCCTAGATTGTTGCAAGACAGCTTTATTTTTTTTTTTTTAGGGTGTATTTAAAATTCCAGCTTTTCTTGGGATTTTAGCAACTGATATAGTCTCACAGGATGCTTATGATGGAGTCTTATTTTACTGTTCTTTCTGACAAAACTGCTTTGCTATTACTTGAGAGGTGTATGTATTAATTATGTACACACTTCAGAATCACTGAGTTTCAGTTGGGTACCTAGTTCTGATTGACTTCCAAAATTCTGTAAAGAGTATCACTGTTTTTTTATGTGCTAAAAGTTTTGCTCTGCTACATGTTAAAATATAATTAGAGTAATTCTGATAGTACTGTCAGTCTCTGGTCATTTTCATTCATATTTTTCAAATAAAGTAAAAAACCTTCAAGGAAGAGAAGCCATCAGCCACATTCTCTACCACTGTATTTTAACCAGTTATTTCATTGGAAATTGTTTATTCTATTTAGTAGTCTATTTATTATCAGATATTTTATTTACTTTTTACAGGGGTTAGGGCTTTGAATAAATTACCTAAAGGTCACCTGTTGGTATTTCTTGGTAGAGCTTCTTTTGTACCTTTCTGTCATAGTTTAAAAAATAAGGGTACCCAGGGTTTAAGTGAGAGAAAAACAACTATTCTACTAGCTATTCTACTAGGAATATGAACTTTCTATTTACAAGGAAGAGTAGCACTAGTCTTGGGCATCTTTCTCCCATAAAATCACATTGCCAATTGAAAGAATTATATGAATGCAAGAGATTGTGGATGAATATTTAGAGAATAAGAACTTGCTTCCATTGTGCTCAAAAAAAAAAAAAAAAAAAATCTATTTGCTTTGCTTTTGTTTTCTTGCTTCCTTTGAGCTCCTCTTTCACTTGCCCTGCTGAAGATCCTTTTTCCCTTTAAAATTCACAGATTTTATCCCCTCTTCATTTTGGACAATATGCATTGCTTTACAGGTCTACGTTGCCTATGAATCTTGACTATGAAAATTATTTTTTTACTGTATTTAATGGTGTCCTGGTTTATAAATTGTAAGCAATATATTCTTGTGCTTGTTAGGTTTTTGCTAACAAGTTGTCTTTTGGTGCTTCTGAGTACAAATACGAGTTCCAATGTAGGCTTTATAGTATGCAAATCTATAAAAATTGGTCGGGTTAGAGCAGAACGATGTCTTTTTGTCCGACTGTGCTCTATATACATTAATTTGGTATGGTGCAGGCACACCCGTTTATTTTTCCTTGTCTTGTACATTACTACTAGCCTGTAATCTACTCAGTGCATTATAGTTA
This sequence comes from Microcambeva ribeirae, assembly GCA_035222435.1. NCBI lineage: Eukaryota > Metazoa > Chordata > Actinopteri > Siluriformes > Trichomycteridae > Microcambeva > Microcambeva ribeirae. Next base: position 11,982 of record JAYECN010776279.1, on the reverse strand, counting down.
GAAATGCTTGTACATCTTTTTGAAACTTAACACAAAGACTTTGGAACTGGAAATTAAACCTTAACTTTGAAAATGTACTTTAATTTTAAATATGTGATTAGAATCCCAGAAGGATTTAGCCTGGAAGGGATCTGTAGAGGTTATGTGGTCCCAACCCCTACTCAAAGCTGGCTTAACTTTGGAGTTGGAGCAGGTTGCTCCGGAGTTGCACAACCAAGTTTTGAATATCTCCAAAGCTGGAGATTCCACAGTCTTGCACCTGATGCACTCCCAAACATGCCAGTCGGAACTAAATAATATTTCTCTCTACCTGCTGCTCGCAATCGAGCTAGGACAGCCCAATGTCCTGAGTTAATCCTCAATGCATCAAGGGCTGGTTCATGTTCAACTCAGTGTCCATCAAGGCCCCAGGTCTTTCTCACCAGGCTGCTTTCTGGCCAGTCGTTGCCCAGTCTGTGCTGTGCAGGACTCTGCAGGTCGTTGTTGCACTTCATGAGGTTTTAGGGAGCACACTTGAAATTCCTCTTAAAAGGCAGCCACGGTCCCATCTGTGGAACATCTGAGGGTACCCTCCGTCCTGTTCTCGCAGTTGCTAATGAAGATCCTTCCATTAAAGTGAACTTCCTAGAAGTTTAGTAGCATATTTCCGTTAATATCTAGGTAATGGGTGAGAAATGGTCTGTCAAAAATGAATATACATTGTTGCTCATGCTACTTTAACATTGCATAAGCAAAATATACAGGTAGAAATTTTAAGAAGCACATACTGCAGAGAACGATAACAGTAGCTGTGACCTTTTGGCATGCTATATTTTCTGTCATCTTACTTGAAGACTGGTGTTTGTCTCTATTAAGTTTCATGATAAGGTAATAGTTAATAGGCATAGTACTGTTTACAGAAACTTTCTTTGCAAGTTTGCTATATACTTGTTACATCTCATGAATAGTCGCCCTTCTTGTCTTCTTCCCAAAGATGCTACTAAAATACTGATATTCCTAATTTCTCAAGGAAAGTTTTTAAACATACATGGATAACTATTCAAAACTGTTTATACTGTCATATTTTGTGAAGAGTTCAGTTTGAATTCTCACTCAGCATATGTGAAATACAGCACTGGTCTAGTATTCTGCACAGACATTTTGCCAGAGAAAATAATTGCTCCTTATTAGGGGTTGTTTTGGTGTTTTGAATATGTCTATAAGCAACAAATGCAAGGTACAAACTGTGGAAGAAGATAAAATATAACAGTACCTGCCTCTGCCCCCCTCCCCCCCAAAAAAAAAGTTTTGTGAACTAGATACTTGCTTAAGAAGAAGCCAATAAATGCAAATCCTGTTCATTATGTGAATGTCGGGTTGCAGCAAGTTCTCCACACTTGCTAAGAAAATGTAATAGTCTGTAAGAAAATGTAATAATCTGTGAATATCTGATGATAGGAAATCTTGAAATATTTGGACAGAGCTGTTAGGAAAGCTTATTTTCAAGGTGAAATTTAGCTGCCACTATGGGTATTCAGGATTTTGCCCATGGACAACTTCACTTGCAGCATTCTCAGTTTCGATCCACTAGCTGGAGAGACCATGGGAACTATACACTGCCCTTACTATTAGTTGTCTGTTCCATGTTGAGTTCTACAGGTGAATCTTCCCATTAACAACAAGTTGTCTTTTTCTCAAATCCCTTTGGAAATCTTCACTTATTTACCTTGAAATGCCCTCCTGAGATACCATACAAGCTACTGGAGCAGATGGAACAAGAAGCCCTTTTTGTTTTGTATAAAATGAATCAGCGTAAGTTAGATCTTTCAGGGTTGAAGGAATCCCTTTAAATATGAAGTTATTCTTTATTTTCTATTCTAACAGATGTCAACAAGACATTCCTTACATAAGTGGACAGAGTCAACATACTTTCTTTTTCTATGACTAGAGGAAATCTTTTATACTTCAAATCTACTCTTCAGGAAGAGCTATTTTTATTTGGCAAAAATACAAACTGGTCCATCACTTACGCTAAATAATAGAGGTGATTCTGCTCCAAAATGCCTGGACTTTGATGTTTAGTAGCAATTTATAACAGCAGTTTTCCAAATGAGGAGATTTTTTTTTTTTTCTAAGAACTTCCAGGCACGAATAGGATGCATCAACTTGTCATTAGCTAATTTCTCACCTGATCCAAAAGAAACTAAACACCTAGTTGAATCTCTTAAAAAGGGCATAGACAAATATTTCAATTTGGGGATAGACTGTTGCAGGCACCACATTTTCAAGAGAATAATGGTTATGAATTATATGTTTGCTAAGCAAAATTTTGGGAAAAGAGGAAGCCTACTTTAAATAAAGAAACCAACGTAAATGAATTCACAGGAAAAGATGGGAAAGGCTGGACTGTTTCTGTTTACTTATTGTTGAGAAACACATTACAGAAACGAGGTTACAGTCAGTCTGCCATCCAGGCTGAACACTTCGCTGCTCTTAAGAAAGTCCAAGGAAGCTGAAGGCTGGCAAACTAACACCGAAGCAAAGTACAGGGAGTGGGAAAAAGTCTGACGAAGATGTGGATTAGAAGGTGGATCAAGTGACAGATATTCCTGTCACCAACACCACTTGCATGCCTGCTTGTTATTTCAAACTCTTTAAAATGCTTTTTCTTGTGGATTTATTAGCGTATTTCAAGTTTGTGCTTCCATTTTATTTTTTCAAACATATGTGCATGAATCGAACCTCTAACAGCAGCAGCAAACAAGGCAGTTAAACTTTGTCCCTGCCCGTTGCCAGTTTTGGTGGCAGCCCTACACAAGGTTGGGGTGTCCCAGAACGCAGGATTCCTCATGGTCCTTGGAGCTCCCATACGTAGCCTCGTACAGCCCGAATATAAGGAGCTTTTGGTACCCAACTGTGAGTGATGCAGGCTGCCTATTCTCAAACACTATTTAATCCTGGTGCTGCTTAAAAGTGATCAGCACCTCTGTTTGAAGGGCTGTTTTGCAGGATTTTGCTGCTTGACATTTCAAAGCTTAGAAGGGCATCCTTAGCCTCTTTAGTCCTCGGGAAAATACTCTCACTGATAAATTACCATATAAGGAGGAGCACAACTCCCTCCTTCTTCTAAAAATAAGATTCCTCTTTTAAAAACACATGGTTATAGCTTTTGGGAGGGTGAGGAGGGAAGAACCCAAAGACAGGAAATTTTAAAATATGTTTGGCACATGTCATTTAGATCAGGTTCCTCCAGTCCTAGCTAGATTCTGGATCCCACAGTTGTTACAGTGATAGTCTAAAGAGGATGAATTTCTATTGTGATAATATGATGGTTAAGCGGGTGGTTTGGGGAGTGCAGATTTTGGCTTGGATAACCTACATGAGGTTAAATTTCATAATCAATAAGACAAATTTTGGTTTAGGACATCCATATGGAACAGGCTGCTAGACTCTAGGAGAATATGCAAGGGAATGGTGAGTATCCTTCCTGTTTTGGGTTTTCCTAATCATATATTATAAGCCACTGAGAAGAGACTATTGACTCTACTGGATGAAAACACTCTTATACTTTAAAATATATTGGAGTTACATTGTTCCTGACTAAAAAAATGCTAAAAGCTGAATCCAAACCTGACATGTCCTATTTGATTAGCCTAATTTTTATTTAGATAACATTCACTGTCTTGGCTAGATCTCTATTGACTATAATGGGAGTTTAGCCACTCACCTGCATAAGTCTTAATCTTGATGTGAGTCTTGCTTTCAACTGAAGCTCTTCATAAACAATTTGGGGGATTTTTTTCTTGCTCTTCAGTATTCAACTGCAACCTTTCTGCTGTGATGCCCTTTTTATGGCCCATCCTGTTTTAGTCCGCTATTTGTTCATTTATTTCTCTGTATCTCCTCAAAGACACATGTATTATGGGAGGTCTGTTCTCCTAAGTCACTTCTTTGAAAAAGCAGGTTATTAACAACAACTCAGGAAACTCTAGTGGAAGCAATGAAGTCTGTTCTAATCTCAGTGTTGAGTTTATGAATTTTGTCCAAACCTTTTCTCTAGCTACCTTTATTTAAATGGTCTTCTTTAGGACATTTGGATCATATTTTTTCACCTGTAATTCTACAGTCCCTATCAAGTGTTCGATTAAGCTTTGAACTGCCCCAAATCAGAGCACAATGCAAATAATCAACTATGAACAGGCAGCAGGACTTCTCATGTGCATCGAGCTATTCGTTTGCTGAGCACTAGTAGCAATAGGAACTTGGGGCCTGATTCAGCCAGGAACAAACAGGCCCTGCTACCTCCAAGTAATGTTGCTGGGGAAAGCCAAGCATACATGTTCCATACAGGCATGCAATAGTTTTTTCAAATTAAAAGTGTACCTCTGTTATACATGTGCATATGAAATGGTCAACCTATGTATTTAACAGCAGATGAATATGTGAACAGTGACCTTGAATTGTAAGCTTCTCAAGAACATGGGTGATTTTCATTTTTTCTATAAAAGCCTTAAGCTTGTCAATCTTGTAAAAGAATGAAGCAAATTAACTTCTTTGTTTTCATTTTATTTTCACTTTTCAACTGGAAAAAAAATGAGCATTATATAGGGGCAATTGTTTTTATCTTGTTTTTTTTTTTTTCTTTTTCTCCACATGAGATTTCTAATTCCCATTAAGGATTCTTATTTAGTCCAAAGATTTTACAATGCAGACAATCACTTAAATAGGACTAACAACTAATAATAATTATGAATCATTGAAATTAGGAGCTGAAAAGTCCTATTACATCATGTAAACCATTCCCATGCCATTTTAGGCTTGTTCCTTATAGTATAATTTCCAGTGCTTTGTTTGGGTCTGTTGTAAATGGCTTAACTTCCCTGCACTATTCCTACACAGAGTTTAATGCCTCATTGTCATTCCCAACCCCAGAACTCAACTTGAATAGTTGTAACTGACTCCTCATTACTGGGTATGAGACATCCCTTTTGGGTACCCTTAATGTTTCCTTTTTGCAGTTTTGGACCTTCCATTATCCTTAAGCTATCTTGTCTTTCCATTCTTATCCAATTTCTGTGTATTTAGTTCTTTGTTTTTTACCCAAAAAGCCATTTCCTCTAGTCTCTTAGTCATTTTTACTGTGTTTTTTTGCTGAATGTAGTGGGCCTGCTCACCCGTCCTGTTGAAGTCAATAGGGAAAAAAAATGAAAGCAGCTTACTTCTCAGACCATCCTCCTACAGTTTTTATCCTATTTTAATAGTAAGTTTTTGTTCTTCAGCTGACTGAAGTGTATTAGTATTTTGCAGATTGGTGTTGGATGCGCCTGGAGCTGTGTATTGCCTGTTGCCACCTAGTTCAGCAGGTCTGGATGGCAGGGCTGCTACGAACTTGAACGTGTGTGGCTGGTTTCTAGACCAGGTTTGTACTCTGCCAGCTTGGGCCATGGGCAGGATTTGCTTGCAACTGTTAGTACCTGCATGGGAATTTTGAGCATCTGAGGCCAACACCACCGATGGAAATACTGTTTAATCCTTTGCTAGATATCTGAAGTACTGATTACATACAAGTAAGCAGCAATGTGAATATTCTGAACAGCTGTCCTTAAGATACCTGTTAACTTAGGCATTTTCTCCCCCAAAGAATGCCAAGTGATCATATCACTCTAGGCAGTAAAACGGTTCCCTCGTGTATGGCTTAAAAAGGAAAATACTCATGCAGTGCTTACCAAGTGGGTTAGCTTTTCCCAGCATTTTGGCTGGGACTGGGTATCTGCTTCCTGTGATTGCTTCCTTCACTTTTAATGGCTGTTGACATTTTGGACACTGTAGTTGAGGAAGAGAGAGAGATTCTCTGGGCTAACAGCAAGTAGTAATTCAGTAGTTTAAGGGCATTTCTGCCCAAACAGTTGCAGTCAGAGACAAGCTCTTTGCTCGGCGGTTCATGCTGACCAGGCACTAGACAGTTTCAACATAAAACCTTTGTAGCTGCAAGAACAAACTAGCATAGCACCGATTTACATATATTGAAGAATATTTATGTCCTACTTCTGCATAAATAACTGGCTTGGGCACAGCATAAGCAATACCTTTTGCATAACCATATGGCTGAGACAAGGTCTGCTTGAAAGTGAATAATGTCTGTTCTTCTGAGCCTTACCTGAGCTGTATTTTGGCTGAGCTGTCTAGGTGGAGCCCACTTGTTCTTTTAAAGGGGCCTTCCCACCATGGCTCTGCACTCTGCTGAAACAATATTTGCAAGATGTTCCTATGAGTACCATCAAAATGATCTTTACAGCCCTTTGCTGAGGATGCTGTGAGCGGTAGTAGCCTGCTGCCTCTGCTGTGCTACAGCACAAAAGCTGTGGGCTTTTGTGCCCACAAAAGGCACCAACTTGGTAACCTATCAGTAAATTGGAAGACCTTTATGAATAGGATGGGCTGCTCTTCAGATATTCTCTACTGAAGTAGCCAGTTCCCCTTTTTTACAATGGGGAAGCTGGCTAAGCGGCCCATGGTGCTTAGCTAGGCTCCCTTCCAGCTGGAGATTTCACGGGAGCCAACAATTAAAATGAGTGTGTTGCGGGCAGGAAAAGCCGTCACCTAGTCCCTAGGCACTCAGTAAGGGCTCAGGCTTAGTGGTTATCACAAAGTTGTGGTTTGATATTTCATGGACATGCTAAGTATCAATATTAGGAAAAGATAGGAAAGATTAAAGGCTGTAAGGTTTCGTGGCCCTGCAAGTGCTTTATATCCTTGGGTAATTGCCACTGAGAATTTTCACTGAATTTTCATTGCATAGAGATCTGCTTGTTTCCTAAAAAGAACTACAGAAGAAACATATTTTAACATCTAGGTTGTAGTTCAGACTCTAATTTTATATTCCCTGACAGTGGCTGCATTGTGACAGCTTAACTTTTGCTTATCATGCCGCTTTTAGCAGTCTGGGTAAAGAGTCTACTGCTCGGCCAGGGAATATCCCGGCAGCTCCTGGGAGCACATTTGTTGTAAAGGGACAGGAGTTACACGATTTGCACAGTCTGGGCTTTAGGTCCAGTCGAAAAGTGGTTAAGACTTAATAAGGATCAGGCAGGAGGAGAGAAAAAGCCCTGGGCAGGATGTCTCCTCAAACAGAACTGGAGAGCAGTTAATTCGTGCTCCAAACTGCCAAGGACAGGAAAAAAAAAAAAAAAGATCTAGTATGAATAATTAAGGCAGAGATTAGATAAATATTTGGGGAGCGGGTATTGTGGTGGTAGAATTGCTAGTGCTGAGGAGACGGGCACTTCTCTGCTGCCTGGCCTCTTCTAAGGGCTCCTGAGCCAGTAGCCTGCTACGCACCATGATTTTTAGGGTTGAAACTGCCTTTTTCTTAAATGCTTTTTGTTTTTAAAGCTTGCATAAGAAGGAGCTGGAGAACACGGACTGGAATGCGACTCCGTCATGCAATATGGCTTTATGATTCATTCATTTTCCCAGACTTTATTTCTCCAGAGCTGGTCCAGGGCTGGCATTCTTAGCACAGGGCTGAGCGAGAGGAGCAGAAATGCTTCGCTGGAGCCAGACGCGGGCGAGGGCAGCTGCTGTCAATACCCTGAAGCTGAAATACATTGACAGGGGCTGGGGGAGGTGTTCTGCAGTGCTGCAGATCCCAGGAAAACCTGATCTGGGGAGCAGAGGGCTAGGTTTTTGTGCACTCACCAACACGGTTGTTTCTTGTTTCAGAGAGATGCAGCTACAACATCAGGTAACTGACACAGTCTGCTTTTTTTATTATTTAGAACAAGCAACCAAACAAACAGGTTTTAATAACAATAACTAGCTTTACAGCACGAGCAGCAAAAATATAATTCAAAACTCTTAGAAATGAAGCTTGAAGGTGATCTTTAGCAAATGAAGGATTTTTTATTGAAGGTAGGAGAAGTAAGCAAGCAACTTACATAGAAATATTTAATTTTCAGTGCATAATTTGTAAGAAAGGCTTTAAAAATAAAGCTTTCATTAAAATGCTCTTCAGAGCCAGAGAGTAAGTATTTCTTGCAAACACATCAAAGGGCGCAAGATCTCTATTAATCTATCAATTAAACTACTTCAATTTTTTCACGTCTATTTTCCTATGTTCGCATTCTGATCTTCCACGATATGAATTCACATCCTTACAGAAACACCCCATGTGAATTACAGGCTTCGGTGACACAACAGCCTGTCTGGCAGTCCTGGGGTGTCCCCTTTCCCCCGTGGTGACCGCGCACACCCCAGAGAGCTGTTTCTGCTCAAGCCCCGACTGCCTGGCGACCTCAGGTACCATTTTTTTAATTTATTTTTTATTATTTATTTATTTATTTATTTATTTATTTATTTATTTGTGGCAGACTGTAAATGATTCCTATTCTTTGCTCCACAGAACATCCGATGTGGTGCCCAATCGGCTGGGAAAGCTGCGCAGACGTCAGGGGCTCTGTGTGTGTCTGCACAGGCAACTGCAGCTGGAACCTCCATTAGAGCAGCCCTATTGATTTCTGGTGCACACTGCAGTAATGGGGCTAGAGTGCAGGAGAAATATAAAGAAAAGAAAGGAAAAAAAAAAAAAAAAAAAAGGAAGGAAAAAAGGCAGAAAAAGAATCTTAAGGTGGCTTAAAAATAGAAGTTAGCTGAAGGCACATTGGGGTGTAGGTGCGTACGTGCAGCACACAGCTTTCCCCAGAGATGAGCCACTGCACTGTTTGAAAAAAAATAATAAAAATCCCTACGCCTCCTAAAGAGTCAGTGTGCCCAGGTTTCACGCAGTGCGTGCCCGGATCGATGCTTCCCGCTGCCGTTCTCGCACACTGCCCTTGTCTGCAGAATGCTTCTGTTTCAGCGGAGGACTGTAAGAGATGCGGGATTTACATTTTTCTTTCATTCTGAGCACCCAGTCGTCTGCTTGGGGGACAGGGGAGGGCTGGAAACACCGCGCCGTGTCTGTGCTTCCAAACCCAGAGCACCCGGGGCTCCGGGAAGTTGCTCCGCATTTACTGGCAGTCATTTTCTGTGATGCATAATGCACAAGGTGCCATTGCGAGCTGCGGTGCAAACCACGGCAGGAATGATGCTTCTGGTAGGGACTGAGCTTTCTTCTTCCTCAGAGGTTTCTTCCTCAGCTAATATCTGGCCGTAATTTATAGCTGCATGTTAATACATTGGCTCGCTCTTTCGGCATGTCTGCAAGGAAAATCCCTGCAAGGGGAGCGCGTCTGCTGGCGACAACCGCCCGCCCGCCTGGCAGACGGGGACGAGAACGGGGGGGAGCGCCCGGCTGGGGCCGGGGCGGCGGCAGTACCGCCGGAGCGGCGGCGTGCGAGGCGGCATCAGCCCGAGCGGGAGCGGGCGCTCGGCAGACAGGCAGCGCGCGGCCCGCCCAGACATGTGCCGTGCCGTTTCCATTGTAATCAGGCTGCCGGGGTGGCTGCTGATTCATTTTTGCGGGAAGGCCCCGCGGGAGCGGAGCCGGGAGCCGGGGCTGCTCTCGCATCGATGCAGCAGCGCGCGTGGGGCGCGGGCAGCGCCGGCCACCGGCCGCGCCGGCGAGAAAAGCAACCCCGAGCACCCAGCGAGGCTCCCCCTGCCCCAGCAAATAAAAACACCCTGGGAATAAGCAAAATAAATAAATAAAAAAAAGGAAAAACCCAACAGCCTCCCAAATTACCAAATAAAACACAACTAGCGGAGGAAAAATCCCTTCTGCTCTTTCTCGTAGCCTGGAATCGCCGGAGCTGCCATTTCTTTTCACAGCTCCTCGTTTAAAAAGAAAAAGGACACTCTCTATTTCTCTATTTACCTGATAACTAGCTGGGGGTGGGATACCTGATTTAGCTGGAGACTTTGATTTGTGGGATTGACAACCTTATTATGCAGTGAGCTTATTATTGATATTATTCTGCTCTCGGTTGCCATGACCACCTTGTGAGAGACATTCAATTTTCTCTCTTCCATCATCATTATCTATGAGGCCATCTGTTGTGGAAAATGAATTCAGCCTCATTTGCATGACTGATAAGCAAATTTTTTTTTATCTATTTAACAGAAGGTCATATGCCGGGGATTTGGAGCTGGTGAAAAAAAAAGAAAAAAAAGTGGAGGAAAAAAAAAAAAGGCATCTCGAGAGGATGAGTGGGAGTGCGTGCATTAGAGGATGTATGTGGAAGTAAAACAGATCCCTCAGGCCTGCTAGCCTATCCTACTGCATTTGTCATTCCTGCCAGGGCGACATTTTTTTCCCCCTAAGCTTCTGCACACTAAAGACAGTGAGAGAGCTTTTTCCCTGCAGTCTTCTTGAAGCCCCCCTGATTTTTTTCCTTGGTGTTGGTGGGTGTATTTTAATCTATATATTTTTTGAATCCCTGGAACATGGGGTGTCTTTTCAGTGTTCAGTGAAGAAAAAAGCAGCCTTTTCTGGGTCTCTGTGGTATGCTTCTTACTCCTCATCCTTTCGAAGTTGTAGTAAGCCAGGGTGTTTCTTAACCGTGCTGAAATGTCTTTCTTGTGTTTATCTTGTAAATGGTTGATAGTGCGAGTGCGGGCTGCATTTTATTCAGGGTGGGGGTTGATTCTTGTAGCTAACTAGAGAGATTATTGTGATTTTTGCAGTTGATCTGTGGCTTGTACTTAAATGTCCATTGTTTGCTCTTTTCAAGTTCTTCTGACAATACTGCTGGGCAGCCAAAATTACAGCAGGCTGTAGAATAGTTTATGAAATATCCTAGAGTCTGTCTTTGCTATATGAACGCATTATGTTGCATGCATTAAGCATGTTGTTGTTTATATAAACTTGCTGCATGTTGGACGGTACTTGTTTGCTATGGAGAGACGGAGACAAAAACTTCATGGTCTTGTGACAGTCAGACACAATGGAATAAAATGTTATAAGATGCTATAATTTTGCGCTAATATGACATCTTAAAACAATGAATCTGTACTTTTAAAGAGAACACTCATATGAGAGTAACATTTCTAAGGAAAACTCTCTTAAATACTGTGTAACCATAATAGTTCTTTTTTTTTTTTCCTTAAAGAGAATTAGATCTGTAAATAAGGGGTGGTTAATTCAATTAACCCCCCTTGAAAGCATCACAGTCTATACTTCAATTTAAAAATAGTTCACAGGAGTGAAACTATAGTCCATGTAAATTTAGTGCAAATTCGTTAACATTATTCACTGCTAGAAAGTAACTGAAGAGTATAAAAAACAAGTTAATAGAAAATAAATGACGTGTTAGTCTCTTATAAAAGAGACAGTATGCAGGTTTTCTTCTTAAATTTGTCACTAACAGCGATTAAACTTAATGGAACAAAAGCATGCCATTTGCTCCTGTATGAGAAACAGAGTACACGTCTAAGCAAAGAGAATATCTATAAGATGTTTGCACTCTGCAGGAGTGTGTGCACAAGAGCAGATTTTTTAAATCCTACATGTTTTTCAGGGCTGGTTATACTCCTTTTAAGATAGGAAAGGAGATATGGAGTAAACCTTTTTTTTTTTTTTTTTTTTTTTTTTTTTTTTTTTTTTAAAATAAATACATTTGAGTTATAGTTGCAATCTATAGGGGTTCTCTTTATGTTTCCTCCCTGCAACCCAGAAATGGTGGTGAGTGCTGAATTTGAGATGGAAAGAAGTTTCACTTTTATTGAGGTCAGACCCGGCGAGCCAGGTCCACATTCAGTAACTTACTCTGAATTACTTGCTTGGAAACCCTCTTTTAGCTTTGCTTTAGAAAACACTCTGCAACAGATCCAGCATTAACTTGTCGCAGTAAAACGTATTGGCGGCAGCTGCTTAACGGGGACCCTTTTCTCCCACCCCTCTGATCTCAGAGTGCTGTGGCTTTTCCTCAAAGGGGGTCGGGGCGAATTCCGCCTCGGCATCGGCCATGTTTCCGCGCAGGCAGGAGCGGGCGGCGGGAGCTGCGCCCAGCACTAACCGGCGGCGGGACGAAGGATCCCGCGCGGCCGGGGCCCCGCGCCGGAGCG
>JAYECN010776171.1:0-44601 GCA_035222435.1 Microcambeva ribeirae | reverse complement strand
ACCTACAGCATGTGGCTCAGGACTGCGTCCAAGCGGGTTTGGAAGATCTTCAGAGCAGGAGACTCCACAGCCTCTCTGGGCAGCCTGTGCCAGGGCTCTGGCACCCTCACTGTTGAGAATTTTTTTTTCCTTAAGTTCCTGTGGATAACTTGGATTTATTTTCTGGGCATCCTACATACTAGACTGGGGAAGAGAATTGGTTAACTATGCTGCTTATTTTTAAGCTCTTTTAAACTTTACATGTTTAAACTTTTTAAAGTTCAAGCTTTTTAAGCAGTGTGTTTAAAATAAATATTTAAAACAGGCTATGTCTCCTTTAAGGGAAGTCTCATCAGACTTACGCCAGCATTTACGAGCTCCAGTTAATACCGTAAAACCTGTTGCAACTTTAGCTTCATCAATGAACTACACCATGGTAAATGGCTCCTCTGTCACTTTGTGTAAATTCACTTGTTGCTGAAATAAGCTAAATGTGTCTTAGATGTGGAAATACTTCCACTTTGCTTGGGTTTCAGAGGAGTTTTGTAGCCTGTTGCTGATGGGTCTAGGGCTGCCTTCCTTCAGCTGGGGGTGGGGATTATCTCTGTAGTGAGTGGCCAGATCCAAGTTTGAGGAATTACTTCCTTGTATGCTCTGGCTGTGCCACACTCTCTCCGCTGGCCTTGCTTTTCTCATGTCCATCATTAGAGTGCTGTGATTTTGGTATGAGAAGTTTGCCTTGAAGGGGGTGCTCCCTCTGGGAAGGCAGGGAGCATCTACTCAGATGCTTGCCCCCCAACTCTATATTTCTCTGTACCCCCATTGCCTCCTGAGGGCTTTGGGCAAGTGCTGTTACACAGTGATGCAAGATCTACTCCAGCTACCTCATGTTAAAGCAGCTGCAAACAATTTTTGCAGATCTGTCCAGTGTCATGGGAGGTGCTGAGTTTCCCAAGGCTGCTTGAGTGGATACAGGTGGCATAAGGTTGTGGTTGACTTGGGAGGCCTCAGCTCTATGAACAAGAACCTGTGCGCCCCAAAAGTGGATGATCTGGAGACTGCAACAGCTAAGTGAGCAAACTTCTCATTGCATTTAGTTAGCCCAAACACCTCAGGAATATTTGTTCCTTCTGGAAGCTTGTAAAGTCAGTCAAGCTAGATGTGCAAGTCCCACTGAAATCACTGCTGTTTAGGTGCTTATATAGGTATGCAAGTCTCCAGAAACTATGAAAATCTGACAGCTAATAGGATACTTCTTGCAAGGCCCACAGAAACCTAAATCTGTTTAAAATGCTTCTGAGTGATGGGTGGATCTGCTTGTCATCATTCTCATTTTGGCCTTCTGTGCACGCAGTGTGGCCAAGCCCCCCAAACTTTTATCACTGCTATGTTAAAGGAAGTGAGTAGTGCAGCTGTGTCACTATTTCAGAACTTCTTAATGTGCAATATTTTTGAAAATCCTGTTTTTGTGGACTTGGAGACTTCTGTGTCCTTGTGAATACTAAGAGTGCTATGATGTTCCTTTGTGCTTCAAGACAACTCTGTCAGCAGAGAAGGGTTATAATAGTCATGGCCCTTTTTGCAGTATTTTTTTAGGTTCCTGCAACACTTGCCCAGATTTTCAAAGCTGTTTAGTGCGTGTGGCCGTGGCATAGATGTTTGTGTACTTGCTTTTAAGCAGCTGGATGTTGTAAGAATATATAGCAAAGAAACTTCTTACTGCGAGGTAACTTGTTTGAAGCCCTCTTGCTGAACAGATTAGGCTGGTTGTCAGCTATGCTGAAGGCTGGGAAAATTGGACTGAATGTAGGAACTGAGCAGGTACCTTGTGCACAGGTACATATGTGAATTGTCCCCGCTCAGGGGCGTAGATGTAGATTGGAAATCCTCTTGATATTTGGGTGCCTCAGTGTTCTTATATGAATTTTGGAAACTGTGGAGCTTTCAAGCTTTTACTTTCAGAACCATTTAGATACCAGAAGTAAAGACCAAATTGTCAAGGAGTCATGACTAGGGTGACTGTTTTAGAGATGTAATATTAATAAACAAATGGACGCAATTTCCCTGAAGTTGGTGGATTTCCCTCATAAGAGGATAAATTTTGGCCAAAGTAATGGGAAGCTTATGTCTGGTTGGAAGGAAGCTAGGAAATTTGTGAGGCTTTAAAGTATGACCCTCTGCAGTATTCAGTATGTGTGATTTTTGGCATGATTCAGCAGTAAATACTAGTTGAAAACAGAAGCACAGATTATAGGGTAAATAATTCAGTCCAAAGAGGCCTCCTGGTTATCCATACATAGTAAAGGAAACGGAAATAGAACCACAAAATACAATTGTGGAAGAGCAGCGGCGATTTGGAACACGTGAGCTTACCATTTGCTGCTAAAAGTGGGGAAATGATTCTCCTGTGTGACACCTGCAATTAGAAGCAAGTAAGGACTCCTCAGCATGTACGAGCGTGCGCTGGCCGCCAAGTCCTGGGAGGGCTGCAGCGTTTGGGAGGCCTCCCCTTGGAGGGGCTCTGCGTGGTGCCCCCGCTGGGCTGGAGCGGGTAGTCAGCATTACGCCGCTCCGGCAGAGGAGGGAGTGAACTTTCGGGACTTCCTAAAAGCAGACCATGTCGTTTGTTTGTTTTAAGAGTTGGCCGGTGGGTTGGGTGCATTAACACCGGAAAAGAGAACTTCGGTCTTTATGCTCTTCTGTTGCTCTGTGTTTTATTTAGTTTCTGAGCAGCCAGCTTCGGTTACTGACATAAAGCTTAGCTCTGTATGTATCTAGTGGGAGCTATCTGAATGGGGTTTGGTTTATGATAATGCTCTTCCCTTCTGTCGAGAAAGGAAACAAGGCAGTTCTGTAGTTGTTTTTGGCTGAAGGCAGCCTGGGTACTTGAGGTGAATGATCTGCATCTTGTTTGCTTTATTTGGTAATGAGGAAGACCTTCAGAAATCAACAGAACCATTGCAGACATGAGGTGCAAAATGAGGCAAGCAGCGGAATAAATCGTTAGCACAGTGACTTCTCTAGTGTGGGCTCCCTGTAATGGCTCTTGGAGTTTAGGTGCCCTTGACTTTGCATGCATCATGTTTTTCCTATGTGGTACACGAGAGGGGTGTCCCTGGTGCACGATGCCTGCAGAAGAGTTGTTGATGAGACCATCTAGCAGTATCCGCTGGAATATGACCCCTGGTGAGTTGTTACTTCAGGATTGCTTCCTTGTGCAGAGTGATAATTGCGCGACTGCAGTTCCTTGATGCCTCAAAGGAAAGCTGGTTTGAAATACAAACCTGACTGTACTTTTTTTCTTTTATGTGGAATATTTCTACTTACTCAGTTACTTGTTTTCTCTGGAAGCTGATCCGTGGGATAATGGGGTGAAAATTTCTGTAGTTTACTCCATTAAATGACTGCTGGACAACAGAGGAAAGTAGGGTTTGAGGGTCAGTTTGGAAAGTAACTTAGAACAGAAGTTTCCAATAACAGCTGTGGTTTGGATGCAGTTGAACTAAGAGCAACACATCTTAATTCAATTGTACTGGTGTAGGCTGAGTAATAATTTTGGAGTAGATGCGAACAATGCACATTAGAAACTAATGAGCCATATCCTGGAAGAAAATTATAACTGATAACTGAGACAAACTGGAGAGGAAAACTGGTAGTGATTATAAACTATGAAAGTGCTGGTCCTTATTGTCCCGCTCAATAAATAATCCTGAAGGGCTAAGGATAGCAGTTAGCAGCACTGGTAGTAGCAGCAGCATTTAACCATATGGCTCAGCTTCTGTGGGTTATAAACAAAATACCACTGCTGCTGGAACTGCATCCAGTTACATCCCAAGAGGACGTTGCCCTATGTGTTTGTGTTAGCAGTTCGTTGTGCCTCCTGCGCCCCGCGCTTGAAGCAGACAGGGTTATTTGCCTTGATAGAGCAGTTGTTCCCATGCTGTCCAGAGACCATCAGTGGTCCATGAGGTCCAAGTAAGTGACCCACCCAAGTTACTGTGTGTCATGTAACCGTGCTGGTGGTCTGCAAGGAACCTGGAGGTGACAACAGGCTGTTGGCTTCAGACCTGTGAACCTTTGTGACAGTGGCATGGCTGCACCTCTGAATTTGTCTTGCCTGTTGGATGAGAAAATGCTGTTTATCTCTTGCAGTGTGAAATCTCTTTCACTGGCTTGGAATTTTAAGTGTGAGCTTTGCTCTGGCAAAGGAACTTCTAGCCTATTCTTTGGGAATTCTTTATGTATATAGACTCTGAGTTACTCTAAGTAAATGAGTCTTTGCTGTAATATTGTAATATGGACTATAATTTGTCTTGTTTCAGTGATAAATTGATTTTTTTCTAAATTAACCAACTTAATGTTCACAAATATTAAAAAAGTTCATGTGAGTGTAAAATGTCAGCTTTACTACCTTTTTTGATAGATGTTCTTATCTAAAAGTTATTATTATTTTTCACCCCATAAGCAAAGGAAACTAAGGATAAATGCATTAACTACAGATCAAAGTGTCTTTTCCTCTATCCTGTCATTTCCCCCCACTCCCTGTGCTACTCCTAGAACTAAAACTGCCTTGAAGTCCTCTGTGGTGGTATTTCTTGGGATGTGATTCATACTCTAATTAAACTGACAGACGTCAGTGAAGCTCTTATCAGTTTATGCTTGGAATTAAGTCCAGCTACATGCTCCTGGAATCTTTTCCTAATTGCCTTTTATCAATGTAAGTGATGTAGTAAGAGTTATGAGGATTATTGTGGGGGTGCTTCAAATAAGACGATGCAGCTGAGTTGTGTGTGGGTGTCTTGTGTGTGGGGTTTGTTTTTTTTTTTTTTTTTTTTTTTTTTTTTTTTTTTTTAAATGAGTGATGGTAATGGAGACTGTTTGAAGTGACTGTCAAGTCCTGTCCTTATGCAGTAATGTTATCAATAGTTGCATGCTTGCTTATTCCGGTGCAAGTCATGGGAAGATCAAACCTGGAGTTAAGTGTCTACCTGGTGAAGTATGCATGGCTATACCTGGTGCTCTGCCCCACCACATCCTGGACTTGTTTAAATCAGTGTAAACTAAGGTCCATGTTCACTGAACTAACAGGAATTATTTCAGTTTATTACTAGCTTCTTGGGAACGGAAACGTATGCTGTACTCTTTGCTTAGTACCAGCACCAGTTTCCACAGTTGTCACAACTAATATATGTCACAGTGGAAATAACATTGTGGCGCTTTCATATTATCTTCTTTTTCTTTAGTAATTTTTGCCAGGTGAGTATCTCTTGGCTTGGTCCACATCTGAAAAGTTTTCTCCCTAGACCACTTGAGTGCCAATGTTTAAGTATGGCAGATCATACCCATCAGCAAGAAATAAGGAAAACACACTTTTCCGGATTTGACCTGGGGAAATAACGTAAGTGCATGATACAGGCTCTCTGATGCAAGTTACTGACAAGGCAGGGCTCAAGGGCAGTACCTCCAGTAAGCGGGATACCAGCCTGGGCTGGCAGAGGTGCTGGCAGGGGTGTTGCTCTTTCCTCCGTGCACGGGAGACCCCCAAGTGTGGATACCCCGTTCTGAGGTTACTGCTGTGTCTGAAGTGCCACTTGTGGGGTCTGCTGCTCATGGGGGGACCTTCCCGCAAGATTTTGGATGTGGGAGGGTCCGTAACGCAGAAATGCGCGGCGTCTTGGCAAGTGTGAGTGGCCATCCCATTAACAGGGCAGAGACCTACTGTACCCGGCTGCAGTTTGCCTTGTATCCATACGTGGAAAGGCTTGATCCAAGAGTATTTGTCACTTTGTCTCCCATCGATCGACTTGAACTGCTCTGAATGTTCAGAAGCCCAGAACTGAGTCTTCGGGAACAGCTGCTAGCCCACTAAAACAGCGAATCTTCAGCAGATGGCAGCATTGCACTCTGTAACTGTGTTTTTCCAGGGGTGGTTTTGCAACTTTTTTTTTTTTTTTTTTCTGCTATGCTGGTATGAGACTGCCAAGTACGAAGTAACCCTAAACCACTTCTAAAACGTTTTGAAATGCAGGTCTTAGTAGATTATGATAATTAGGTATTGTTTCAGGCTCATGGCTTTCATATGGAAAATACCGCTGTGCTGCATAAGAAAATATTATACTAAAAAAGCAATGTGAGTATGCTTAAATCTTGAATGTTAACTCTATAAGCATTTGCTTTGAGACAGAGGAAGGCTTTGATAGAAGTATTCCTATTTGTAAAAATATTAGCAAATCTCTTAAAGATGCAAGACTTCAAACTGGAACCATGTGTGTAGGACCATAAGTGACTTCCTGCATATTATGTCTTTTAAGCCTGTAATGCTTCCCACTCCCTTTTGGAAAAATTTACTAACTTTTCTAGTGCTTTTGTACTATACTTTTTGGACAACTGAAATACAGACTCTGACGATAAGTATCTGGGCAGATACTCAAGTGGGCATACTCCTCCATTTATATATACAACTGTTTGACAGTGCTTAAAGGTTTAAATGCAAGACTTAATTTTCCTTGAACTATATTAACACACACATATTATCTTGTATATAAAGCACATGCTTGACTATACATAATCTGGTTAACTTAGAGCAATTTTGGCGATGCTGGAGTTCCCCTGTCCCTTGTTGTTGATCATGGGAGTCTTAGTAGGAAAGCTTAGGAAATGAAAGCTGGTGCTGCTATGAAAGGGCTGACTTCTGCGACCTTTGCAGGGGAAAAAGAAGTCTGGTTTTGATAGGTGTCTGTCCATGAAGCATGAAGAACTACTATATGAAGAATCGCTGCAACTTCGTTTTTCATGTTTCCCCTTTGGGAGGTTATAGGGCAATTTTTTAGGGTTGACACAAGGTGCACCTTGAGAGACCTGCGTTAACCACCAGCTAGCACTGCGGTAAGTAACACCACAAAGCGCAGGGCAAGGGTAGATGGAAGCCAGGCCAACCATTGCAGCCACTGAGAAACGGGTTTGAAGTATCTCTTGCAGAGGGGGCTTCTGCAACTGTTAAGTAGAAGTAAGTGCACTGAAATCAGTGGAATTATGGTGGTCTTTTCAGAGAGCTTTATGCTCTTAAATTAGAGACTGGCTAGACAATAAATGAAATAGAAATTGTGCTCTTCCCCCTCACCCTGGCAACTCAAATAATAGTGCAAGTAAAACCAAGGTTGAGGCTGAATCATGTAGGTCACGCTCTAGAGGAATTCTGCTTTTGGTCACACAACCAAACCACAATCAAAATTGTGACGTTCTTCTAGTTTGGCTATAAAACAAACAGAAAAACCCAGGAGAATACTACAGGTGCTGGCCTTTTTGCCTAGATGAGTTAAATATTCTTCAGCTGCCACTTGTAAGGCTGTGGCCATGCCAGTGTGTTAGGCATATGGGAATTTTATTTTTCTAGTGATGCAGGAAGAAGCACTTTGACAAGATGACCTAACTTCTATTCTCTCCTCTAAAAGTGCATTAGGCACTGAGGTTCACTACCATGTGGGTATACGCTGTGAAATGCCATTGATAGTTACACTTTGTTGGTCACATGTGCAAGCCCTGGCACAGCGATTCTAGATGTCTTGAGCAGAACCATCCTTCACTTTCTCTTCCGTACAGTTATTAAGTTAGTACTGTTGCACTCTGTGGGATAACCGCTTCCGGAGGAGCGGTCACTCTTGTTTCTCTTGCGTACTGACGGTCCCTATAAGACCAAATAGACATGAATTAAGTGGTGGGTGGGGGTGTGTGTGTGGTTTTTTTGGTCTTTCCAGAACTTTTACAGGGATTAAATCAGAAGATAAATCTCTTCAGGTGTTACTTTGGCGAGATAAGTCATGAACTTCAGAAAGCACACACAACATAGATCACTTTGGACTAGGTGCTGAGAATATTATCTGTTTTAAAAAAATCAACAAAACACCGCAACAAAAATCAAGTCCTCCTTTGAGGCACTTGCTCTTTCTGTTTTGTGGACTCTATTTCTTTGCTTCATGTGAATAATCAGTCCCAGATTACTATGGATGGTTTCTGCTGTTGGAAGAATATGTTCCAAAGTGTATTACTTTGATTCTGGAATAACACTTTTTATCAAGAAAAGCTGCACTGAAGTAACATTAATTCCTGGTGTCACTTTGGTAATATTATAAAGACTATCCTGAATTTGATATAAAATCTCAGAGGTGATGATGATCTTGCTCATCTGCATTGTGTATCTAGTACCTAACTGTTCTTTCATGATTGAATGATGCACTTTTGCTCAGATCAATGCCCAGGTTTTTCTATTTTAATGAAATACTGGATATTTTTTTTGATTGTGGCCTTTCTAATCAAACTTCTTGATGCTATTGTAAACTACTTAAACTTGATTCATTTTTGAAATAATGAAAACGCTTGCTATGAAAATGAGAAGTATGGTATTATCTAGCAGGTTGCCAAACTTCTGCTACTATTGCCGTGGCTGATGGAGAAATTAAGCACTGATCCATGTGATCTTAGATGGCTCTTCTACTACAGAGGGAGTTCTTCACGGGTAACTGCATGTGGCATGTTTGGAGCTCAGTATTTATGGGTTGTGTAGTTTCAGCATGACAGGTGAGGCTATGGGTTTACTCTGTAATTCTCTTAATGAATTCATTTTCTTTGATAGCAAATAAATGCAATTTTGAAGGTAATGAGTTTGGTCTTTGTTTGCTAAATAACTGCTTAGTAGATTATATGTCACTGTTTTCCACATCTCTTGAATACAAAGTAAGTGTCCTTCATTTACATGTTTAAGGAAATAGCATAAAAGACTTTTTTCATGTTTTACAGTTCTTTAATAGTCATTTGCATATTGTATACATTTTAGCAAGAACCTTTTCAAACTGCTATGTAAACCATTCCAAAAGCCTCCCTTGGGCTTTTTTGTTTACTTCTATAAGACACAATTTAAGAATTGTTTCCTTTTTAAAGGATTAACTAACAGCTTTAAGAAAGTGCTTTTTAAAGAATTGGTGTGTGTGGTGTTTTTTCCGCCCCCCTTTGTCTCTGCAGAGCGGGAGAAAGTCAGTTAGCAGCCATGCTCTTAAATTTTCTCAGTCCTTATGTACTCTGGACTTGAAATCTGAAATTTGCCTGAAGAAATGACTTCCTGGCCTGTATAGGCAGCATTTCTTCTAGAGAACCAATATGCTTTTTAAAGGCTTGTTAGTATGACTCTCCCAATATCTGGAAAAAGAAGTCTCTATAGCTATTTGAAAACAAACAAACAAATGAAAAAAAAACGCTGGTAACTTGTACGTGTGTTTAAGATGCTGAAATTGGAGAAATATTCATGTAACTTAAAGTTTGTTTCACCTTTCCAAAGTAGGTTGTAATGTTCTGTGAGGGTGGTGAGGGGACTATGTGTGGATTTTTTTTTTTTTTTTTTTGGTTATGTTTGTTTGTTTAACTTTGCATAGAGTTGATAATGTTGTCTCCAAGGCAGTTTAACGACAAAAGCAGGGCCAAGTTTGTAGACGGAGGTTATATCCTGAAAGCTGGACTAAGCATAGGCAGGCGAGGTTTCGGGTGCGCAAAGCCCCCTTTGTGTGCATAGGGGGAAGTGTGTTAGGCTTCAAAGCTAAATTTAAGGCAAAAGCACTACTAATTAGATCACATTTAAGAAGGGTGATCTGGTCTATGTTGTGCAGAGAAGATACTTTAAAGGGGAAGATGGAGGGGAGAGAAGTATAAAGAGGAGATGCTTATTTCTGTGTGGGAAGGGGTTGTGAAACCTGAAGAGATGTGGGACTTCTGTTTGTGAGTGGGGCAAGTGGGGGGGGAAAGGAGAGAGATCACCCTCTTATTGAGTGTAATGTCTAATACTCAATACAGCTGTGAATTTTGCTTTCCAAGATTACTGTAGGAGGTAATAGTATGAATTCATGATGTAATATAAATAACATTGAATCATATATTGTACAACAAGAAAATCTGAAGCATTTTAAAAACACTTGAGTTTCACTCTTCATTTTATTGGGATCAAGAAAATGAGTTATCCTGTTCCATCTGCTGCAGTAACCATTGCAGTCTTCAGTGATGGAAGGCTCTGGCCGGGACTGTGGCACTGGACACAAAAACAGCGGTCTCTGCTCCTTTCAGGATTTGAGTGATGAAATATAACATTTTTTTTTTCTAAAGGGAAAGGAGATAATTGCATGGTGACCAACTTCTAAAGGTTTAGCGGAACTAGCAGCTGAACTTGGTCTTATGGTCCTACTTGTCCCGTCATCAAGCATCTTCTGTATGGGGGTCTGTCTTCTTACTGCTGTAACATCCCACAAATTGAATGCATTTATCTATAGTACTCATTCAAAAAAAGGCCTACTATATCCTCCTTGCAGATAGGAGATGGAAACAGAGGTCTTTGTTTGGAGTCAGATATTTAGCATATTGAACTCTTCTGGGCAAGAACCAAGCATTGTAAATACTGTACTTGCTTCAGTGAAGGATTTTTTTTTTCTTATTACAATGTTTAAAAATCTTTCATTTGTGTTATGTTTCATCCTGCAGTTGTATATAAAAGTTGTGGTGGGAATAAGAATAATAAAAGTAATTTATCACTCTAGAGACATGTCTTTGTGTTTGGATGATGACTGTGTTTGCTTGTATCCTCTGAAACATCCTGGTTACCAGTGGGAAAGCATCTTAGTGGCAATATTAGAGGCACGCTCTATTTTCTCATTTAAATTCTCTATCTAAATGGGTAGTATGAGAGCACAGGACATATATTTAAAGTGAATTGTTCTGGAATTTTTAAGCTTTGTATTTTAATGTGGTCTAGGCTATTTCTTTTTAAGTTCTATAAAACCATGTGCCTTGTACCCAAATTCAGGAAGTCTTAAATGTTATCACTATAGCTTTGCAGAATTATGAAATTGTCTACACTGTTGTCCTTGCAGGATATGGGAACTTAAGCTTATCTCATCAGGGGAAATTCTGAACTGGGATGGGGATTTTAGAACAGCAGTACCACTTTTGTGTGGCTACATTTCTTTTCCTCCATTCTGGACTTGCATCAGGCTAGACTTTTGTACAGAGAACCTTTGAACTCTTGCTGCATCTTACAGCTGTCTCTCCCCCAGTGCTATTGCCATCTGATAGCTGCTTGGGATAGCCCTTCCACCCTCCTTCCAAACAAAGCAACCTCTCCGTAAACCCTAGGGATGATGTTCCCTGCCAACCACCAGAGCCCTATGCTGCTCCCCATGGCTGTCTTGACACTTAATTCTGCTATAAGGGTAAGATTAAACAGAGAAATTCACAAGGGGAAGTATTTATATAGGAGGAAAATCAGATTGAAACATCTTGCACGCATCTCCTCCAGAGCCAGGGGTTTTTCAAAAATAAGAGGTAGGGGCTCCTTTTGTCTTGTCCCATGAGCCTTTCATAGCGGCTCCAGTTTTCTGGGGGAGCTGGGCAAGCGTCAGCAAAGCCATGAGTTTTTTCAATGCCTTGTGTTCAGTAAACCAGGCAGATCTAACTGGTCTTTAGAGAAGCTATAGAGTTTGTCTGGTCAAAATTTTGTTCTTCTCTTGCTGAAATTACAAGTCGACTGCGATTTCTTTGAAATTACTGTGTTTGCCACAGGCCCCTGCTGCAGATGCGGAAGCACCTCTGTGGGAGATTCTGCATAGTCTGACTTCTGCGTATGGTAGATGGGGAAAACCAGGTCATCTTATCTGAGCGGCAGTATTTTTTGTTGATACATTGGTACTACTAAAACAAGGGAAAAAATGTGACTTAGAAACATCAGAATGACTAGTTCTTGGAGGAAGTGCTCTAATGCTCTTGGAAAAAAGGTGTAAAAATTAGGGGATTTTTTTTTAAACTATGATGTTGAAGGGTCTTTAAGCTTACTTTAAGCTTCCTGCTACTGGATTTATCAATGCGCATGCTGCCACAGCAAAACTGTGCCTGGTGGTCTTGCGCTGCCTTCTCTGCTTGTCAACCAGTTCTAATATACCAATATGTAGTTTGAATATTCACATGAGAAAACAAATTTGACAGTTCAAATTTATATACAGTTGGTCTTATGGTCCTATTTGTCCTGTCATCAAGCATCTTCTGTATGGGGGTCTCTTAGTTGAAATTGGTTGGAGGGGTCCAACATGTGTTTGATTCCACATACTGTTTTTTTTTTTTTTTTTTTTTTTGCTTTAGCATTTCAGTCATTTTGCCTTAGCAAGTAGAACAACTCGGCTGAAAAGTAGAGCCCAACTTCACACAAAATTATTACTCTAGGCGATCCATAAGCTAGCTTTAATAAATTGAATGCTCAGTCATCTATTCTGTGGACAGTGATACTTGATGCGCAACTTATTACTCAAAAACATTCAGTTTTATGTTGGGATTTCATCATGGTTAAAAGCTCTTAAAAAGCTAATAAATCACAATTTGAGTTAATGGTCCTTCCAAAAGATTAGATGTGAAATCTGTAGATTTCTAGCCCCTCTGGGAACTGATAATCATTTACTTGATGCTATCCTCTAAGCACTAGAGGGAAGGGGCGGGGGGGGGGAAGCTTTAAAAGGTCAGCAATCCTCTGGCAGAGGAGTTGGTCAGATATTAAAATAGGCTAACATAAGCCAGAGCTGGCAGTGATTTAGGCTTGTGGTAGGTAATATTTATGAGAACTCACAAATGTCTAAGCAGCACTGCCAACTTATTACTTATCCTTTCAGGCCCTACAAAATTAAAGTTGTTTCTTCAATGTTCTGGCAATTATGGCCTATACACAGAAAAGTATTACTGTTCATTTCTGTTTATTTTCACAGAAAGCAATTTCTCTAGCCTCTATGAGAGAATGACCATGATGGGATTAGTCTTTTTTGTTTGTTTTTGCCTAATTTTTTTCTTTCAAAAAATCCTCCATTTACTATTACAGAATGTTCTGGGTTTTGATCTTTTTTTTTTCCTCTTTTCCCTTCCCCATTTTCTCATATGACTGCAAGCAAAACTTATTTTTGCATTTCTGCTTTATGGTAACACCAGTACTGTACAGTCTTTCTGACAAGTAACTTTTCCCTAATAAGTCTAGTGATGTTTAAAATCCAAGTTCATGAAGGTTCTTCCAGAGGGCCCGAGAAAGGTCATACTCCTGGTTTCTACATCCCCTGGAGGTCTTCCATGGAAAGCTCAGCCGAGTATCTAACCAACTACTTCACTGAGACAAAATGCCTTTTAGAGGTAATGCTGGCCTCTAGTAGCACAGCTTTTCTTATTTCCCCAAGGCTGTCATCTCAAATATAAAATTGCCAAAACTGCAAAGCCAAGGTTTGCTCAATTGTGGATAGAATTTCTAGGTGCTGTTTCCTGAACAGGCAACAGTATGAACACCTGAAGTTTTGCAGTAAAAATTAGTCTTTGGCTTTTGTGCTTGCATAGTAATTGTTAATAACTGTCTACTTAAACATGTCAAAATATAGATAGATAAATGGCTTAAGACAGAAAGCATTAATGGATTAAAAAATGATTAGCTATACTATAGGGTTTTGAAAGAATGTTTTGCTGTAATGTGGTAGTAAATTGTAGTTCAGCATATATATATATGTAACTTTAACTGAGTACTACACTATATGCTACTATATATTACTGAAAATACTAAAGTGCTAAACATTTTTGAAATGTTTATAGTCATGTCAGAAGTGTACTAAACTTTCATTCCTGTTTTTTACATCCCCAGGCTTAGAGTGGTGTGTGTGTGTGTTTTTTTTTTTTTTTTTTTTTTTTTTATTGTTTTTTAAAAACAGAACCTGGTCAAATCAAAGCAGAGGAAGCTGGTTTAGATTCAGATTCTACCTGCTTGTTTTCTATCAGAGCATCACACTTAGAAATATACTCTATATTTGAGGGCAACTAGTGCTGCTTTTTCCCTGGTACAACCCACTGACCATAATGTGGTTATTCCATAGGAATTGTGGGCAATGCATTGTCTTTAACTCAGACTTATCAATTGTGATGGGAAACAGAGGGGCAGAGAATAAACCCATTCTTAGCCTGTAATATAAATGTGCTTTGGCATTTCAGGAGAGAACACTGGTTGGAGCGATTGGCTTTGCTAGGGGAGTTCGGATGAACTTGCTGCTGTTGTATCTCTGGCTCTAAAAAGCGAGATGCTGAGCAGAGAGCTCTGCCTCCCCACGGGCAGCGTGCCTGCTTCTCTGCCTGGGATACAAACCTCAAAAGAGGAAACAAAACAAACGCTAAATTTGTAACCAGCTAAATAGACCTGCAATGGATGCAAGGAGCAGACCTGCTTAAGGTAGCTGGGGGAAATTAAAAGAACTACATTGAAATCTAGTTAAACCTTAATGCTCACAAACTCCAGAGTTGGTCTTAATGACACCTAAGAGAAATGAAGTTTAGAGGTATTTCTCAATATCTTAGGCAAAGCAGGGGGTGGAAGGAGAAAGGACTAGAAGATTCTTTAGTTTTGTGTGTGTACATACTTAAAATATATTTTAAAATTTGTTTTAGGAGACTTATGAGTGGCCCTTGAGCTGTCTGTAAGCACTTTTTAAAAGTGTAGGCCTCCTACATAGTGAAGAAGACTTGAAAATGCTAAACTATATATTCCCAAGTGCTTTTGTTTTGGTTAGTTATTTGTATCATAAGTTGTGTGAATAAGGATTGACTTGAAAATGATGCATTAATTTTCAGAAGTCTTTCTCAGCTTGATGAGTCAAGTTTGTTACAAACTTTCTTGAAGAAAACTCTTTTCTCAGGCTTATTTTCCTGCTTTGCAACAAATCAGGAATTTTGGGAAGGGAGGAAAAATCTTGTACCCACCTTAAATATGCTTTGTATGGCAGGCAACAGTAATTAGCAGCTTTATGAATTTCTGTTCAGTTCCATACATACACTTTATTTTCTCCCCTCTCCCTGGCTTTAAAGTCATGATGACAGTGTTATTCCCCTTCTCGGCATATGCCCTATGCTGCTGGAAAATATGCAACAAAGTGTAATATTAACATTTCCCTGACACTTCTAAAATTAAACAAAGCCTTCAGGGGAAGGAAGTTTCCTGTTAATTTATGTATTCCCCAGTTTTTGGGCTGGGGAGTAAGGGTAGATACCACCCATAGCAACTGCTTAAGTCAAAGTTATTCCTAGTTTAGTGCAAGCACGAAGTCAGAACCTGATGAGTAGCAGGCTTGAACCATGATTTAAAGAGATGGTAAATACACATTTCTCTTCATGTATTGATTATATTCCTCCAGAACTGTATCCTTATAATTAAAATGGCCTCTTGAATTAGTGTTTTTAAACACTGTTGGCTTATGGGTTGTAAGTAAGAAATCTCACTTGTCTTTCTCAGTGGGAGTGGCTGTCAGTGACTATCTGATCTACTTCAGATGTGTCGGTTACTCAAAGTCTATAGCTACCTGTACTCTGTCAGGGTGACTGCTTTCCATTTCCTTAGCCTGGGAGGGTGGGCTTGCAGGTTTGCAAACTAGAGGAAGGTGCCAGTCGCCTTGGATGGGAGGCACGTAGGAAAAAGTCTTGGAGCAGACTGAATCCCTCTTATTCCCTGGGGCAGGTTGCAGTCACTTTAAGCAGAAGTAAGTTTGACAAATGCCAAAAAAACTTGACTGTTTTCCTCCTTTTTAGGCTCACTTCTTGATTTAGATTTTGGGCTTGTGGGATGGGGGTTTTTATTGGTCCTCACAACTCCTGGAATAAGTCTGTCCAGGAAGCAGTTGGCAAATCCATCTTTTACTTGGAATATGTTCTGTGCCTTGACTGATGATGCTCCAAGAGTGCTGCTGAAGCTCCTATTTTCTTTCAGATTCTATATAGGTGGAAAAAAGTAGTTGCTTTACTGTAATAAATCTGTGATTTGGCCAATGTGGCAAACCAGGGATGATTATGTTTGGATCTGAGAAGTAGGCTGCTGTGCCTTTCTCTTTTGTACCCATATTGACCTGGATTAATTGCATGTGAATTTTTGTTTCAGTGAGTCTCTTAAATTTGCTGAAGATGGATCAATGTCTGAGCTGACTGAGGCATCGGTTCATGTCAGAACACTGTCAGGGAAGGTCACTGTGATCTCTTCACTTGTGGTCTGCCAGTACTTGTGGTCTCAGGCACTGACTTAATGGAATGTGCATGGCCTGCCATAGAAGTCATGGTTCTCACCAGACACGATAAGTATATCAAAAATTGTTCTCTTAATAGCGCTTAACAGCAAACTGGTAGGAAAGAAATTGCCATGAAATCTCCTCTTAATTCAAATGTTCCCTATAAGGAAGAAACTCCAAAACATTTATGTGCTGGTGACAGTTCGGTACAAAATTTCTCTTTGCTTCTGCATTTCAACACTCGTGCAGTCTTGCGATATGTGCTCCTGCTGTCTGAGTGACTTCGAACCCCCTTTCCCAAGAAGGGGTTGGGGTATGTACGCTACATGAAGGCCACCCCTTCTCCTCCTGGCCGAGCATGGTGACAAAGGTGGCATTGCACATCAACAGTGTTCAAGTCTATAGATGTATGCAACATGCTCTGTCACAGCTGTATTTCATATTTTCCTCAAGAGTAAATTTATTTTAGGTCTTATGTTTGGCATACTTTGGGCATTGAATTCTTTGAAGATAAGATCACAGGGTTTTGAGCAGTGATCCCCTTCTTTGGGTAGAGGCCACACTGGGTTGATTAAACATTAACATTTTCATTATCTTGAATACTGCATGAAGGGTAATGTAACCCAGTGGTATATTTGGTGTATTTTTAATTTTTTTCTGGGAGGACTCTTTCATGAATTAATAAGCAAGCTATGAAGTAAGCAAAATCATAAATTACCTCCAAGGAATTGCAGGATGTACTACGGTACATCAAACAAGTGTTCAGGCAAGTCTGTCTTTGTATAAGCCAATGGTGGGTGTTTCCTTTCCAGCGTAATTTATTCTAAATTTAGGGATATATTCTCATTGGTGTATGTGGTAATCCTTCGTGTAATTTCTGTTAACATTACTGGATATCACGTGGGGTATAGTAATTCCATGGCATGGCTTCGAAAGAAAAGATCTATTTTTTTTTTTTTTTTTTTTTTTTTTTTACTTGGATGTCAGCCTTTTAGCAAGTCACTCTACACTGTGTCAACCAATTTCAGTGCCAGTGCCAAAAGTTTTCAACCACAGAGGTAGCCTAGAAGACTTTCCTGAAGTTCAAAGCTCCTGAGACTTCAAAAATACTTGCAAGCAAATTATACTGTCATGGCAGTGTTCCATTACCTCTTGTCACTTGCCAGTTACCCAAATGAAAGAGGACCTGGCTGTGCGGAGACAAGCTCAGTCCCACAGCAGCATGCCCTGTGCCTACCCGTGGCTTTTCCGTTGAGTGTGGTGTTGGCACTCCTGTATTTTCAGCGTGTTAGCAGTGCGCGCTTCTGCCCTGTTGTGGTTTGCAAAGGGATGTGATGGGGAAGGTGCCATTTGCTGGAATTACTTGTGCCTGCGCCTTACGGATTGCCAGAGAAGCAGCTTGTCAAAGCAAGCCCAGGAAGAATTGCTAGTGAGTCATGTAATGACAGAGTTGTCATGTGCTTCGTGCCTCAGGTGTTTCACACAGAGAGGGTGAGCACTTGCCACGCTCACTGAAATCTGCTGATATTATGCTACATTCTGGATATAGAGGTAGACTCCTATGGGAAATTAGGGGTATGTGATGAAGTAACATTCATACATGTACTCACACAATTACCAAATACAGTGCCTTAAAGCCTCTGCATTCGTTCTATTTCCAGAACAATATTGTAGCTAAGGCTGCAAGAGCTCACTGAGTGCCATTGCCATGGGGTAGCAACTCTGGAGCTGAATGTACCTGCAGAGAGAGCTCTCTTTATTCTATGAAACCTGGGCTTCCATACTTTCTGTGGTGCATAAATCGGAGCATTAGGGCCCAAGTTTTACTGAAGGTCTGGCAGATAATAGTTTCTAATTAAAGTTGGCTTTGAGGCCTGTAAAAGGTAGCATAAGGTAGCAAAATCTGTCCATAAACTTTGTATGCAAGAACAAGCATGGTTTGTGCACTTCAAGTTGGATACAAAACTTAGGTTATTACTGAATAAAGTCAATAGAACGGTCGATAAATTCTTCTGTGTACAGTTTTTTAACTTAGGTGGGTATATAGTGTATTGAATTAAAAAGGGAGGGGAAGATAACTGCTTTAAAAATAAAAGCATGTGAAGTTTAGCAGAAGCTGTTTCATAGTACCTGAACTTTCCAATAGGATTAAAAAATGAAACAATCATGCAGAAATGCTTGCACAATATATCTGTTGCCTTTATAGATCTTTAGATTAAAAGACTTGTAGCTGTAAATCTGCATCAATTTTATAATTTCCTGAGTACTTCCAGGCTGTCTGTGACTCTGTTAACCTCAGTGTGAAATTTGTTTGTATTTAATGCTATACTACACTCTAGATACAGTATAGCCAGACACGGGCTCTTGTATATCAGTACACTTAATTATGCAACTATGATCTTATTTACTGATTATCTGTTGGTGGGGGGGAGGACAATCAGTTGTCATCTGGAATGATCTTCTTCATTAGGCATCAGAAGTCATCAAAAGTAAGATTTTTAGTACGGCTTATGCTGTGGTTCTGTAGAACAGGCCTAGAGACCCTCACCCCCTGCAACAGGAACAAAATGACTTTTTCGCATGAAAAGGTATTATCTATGAGCACAATCACACTTATATATGAAATGATCGCACATCTGGTTTGTGTCTGTATGAACAGTGTTAGGCCTTCAGGAACTGCTTCAAATTTGAAAAAGTGGATGACAAACATGACTTAATAGAAACTAAATATAGGAAGGAAGAACATTTTAAATAATTTGAAACTTTAGGTCAACCTCTCTAAGACTCATTAATTCATGCTGAAGTCATTAAAACTTTTCTGGATGATTTTGTTTCCTATAAGCCTATTAATAAATTCTCTGCTCCGCGCCCTGGAAAAAATAATCCCAAACAACCAAAAGTAAGGCATGTGGTAGACACGTAATGTCAAGTGTAGATGTACTCTTTCAGACTTTTCTTTCTGCCGGTACGCTTGCCAGTTTGGGATTTAGGGAACAAGTCATGTTACGATAGGGAGTTGTCAGTTGGGCTGCTAATCCTATCTTTTTGGTGATACTAGGTGAAAAACTGTTTCATTTGGATAAGTGTGGGGTAAGTGGATTCCCAGATAATGCTGCTTCAGCATGGAGAACAAAATCTGCTAGATTTGAACTCTTTTGCTGCCTCTAGGTTTCAGGGAATGTCAAATAGCAGACTGAGGCAGCCTACTTGGTCTGGCATCATTTACTGGTCTTGTATTGGCTTCTCTGTGTGCAAAGGCAGCTTGCAGGGAGTTTTTGATGCTGGAAGCTGTGTTATACTTCTAAATGATGGGGAATAAGGATATGAGAGAAACCCTGAAAAAATGTTATATTGCAGAGGAAGAACAAGTATTTGGTATGATACATAAATCTTAAAACTGTTGGAGATTGAGATGTGGGTTTTCTTTAAGAACTTTTTTTTTTTTTTTTTTATCTCTCTCTCTCCAAGGGATTGCAGCTTCTAAAGCTGTAGTCTTCATCCCATCCTTTTAACATCTGGACAGTATAACTGGTATATCCTAGAATAAGTTAATCAGCCCCACTATTTTGTTTTCGTAAGGTTGTCATACGGAATTCCCCTAAGTTACCAGGAAGCTGTCAGTTGTCAGCTGGTCCCCTTCAACATTAGCTATATCATACTTGCACAGGTGACTGCCCTTATTTCAGAAGTTCACTGATTTATTTATTTATTTTCTCTGTCTGAAATTCACTGGCAAGACAATTTTGTTTGTTTTTGTTTTGTCACAAGAATTACATGGAAAATCTGCTGGTCCACCTGAATGGAGTACGGTCACCTCTTAATCATCTCTGGCAAGCTAGTCTCTTTATAGCTGATACTTTGATATCATTTTCCATGCTTATAGGTATCTGGAATTATTTTCTTGCCTCTAGGGAAGACAACTAAGTTATCAGATACTAATAGCTGTAGCTTGTTCCAAACTGAAATTTGTCTGAATGTCCACAGTGGTGTCTACATAATTTATATATGTGGAGAGATAAATAGCAATATATTAATCAAATGGGTTCCATTCAAGCTTATAAAATTCTGCAAGTGGGGAAAATAGCTCTAGATGTCACTTCTCAAGATGACAATGTATAAATCAAAGTTGTATTTGGAATATGAAGACTAATTCAAGCTTTTACAGGAAGGAGAGTAGCTTTAAGTGTTACAGTGCAGCAAAAAGTCTGTACATCAGTAATGGAACTTTACTACTGAGTATTTCGTAGTTTCTGTGGAAGAAACCCCTTATGTATTATGAATACTCTTAAGTCTTAGATATTTGTAGAGGCAGGATGTTTTAAATGTTCTGATTTTGAAGTTCAGTAAGCATAGGTTTTAAGCTAGAAGCTTTGCTGTAAGCCTAGCAAAGTGACACTCAATGGTATAAATATTATCAAATATATGAGAGTTAAATGATTGCCAGGAAACTTTCATACAAAAGTGTGCAAAATATCCTCTTGGCACAGTGAAATTTATATTCTAAACACAACTGAAATTAAATAAAAGCCAAGCTAATCAAGACTCAAAGTTGGTCTGGGAAAGCTGTTATCAATGTTATTGGAGGCTGTGATTCTACAGCAAACTAAAACTTGGGGTGCTGGGTGAGGGTGTTTTGTGTGGGAGTTTTTTGTGTGTTTTAAGCTGTTCAGTGATATATACATATATATTTTTTTTTCAGTAACTTCTAAAAATTTGGGTAACTACAAGTCTTATGCTCAAAAGTATTTCCTGTCACAAAAAATCAAGAAATGCCTTAAAAGCAAATCTACTGCTTTTAAATATTTGTTTTTAAGAATTCTTTAAAAGGTAAGCAAGAATTTCAAAACATTCCAGATGTAGCCTGTAACTCGTATGCTACTTAAATTTGACATCTTGTATTTTATGGATATACCAAGATATACGGTATATATGGATATACTATTTATGGATATACCAACATATCTCTTCTAGAATGATTTGCTAGATCGTGAGTGTCCCAAAGCAGTAATGCACTGTTACAGACTTTAAGTGGGTGAGTGGGAAAGGTCACCACTCCATTTCTATGGAAAGGCACCAAGCAAGTGGTGCAAGGAAGAGCAACCCTTATGAGTAACACAGCATTCAGCTGGTAGGAGAGGATTATCGTTCAAGAGCAACTATCATTTTTATTGAGGCTGAGTCATATGGATGGCTTTCATATTTCTACCTTCTGTACAGCATCTTGATTCAGAATTAAGATTCACTGGTGATGCAAGGCAAAGAGATTTTATTAGTGAAACTGGACCTCTTAACATAAATAGATGAGACTTAAGTTCCTGCTGATTTGTGATGTATATGTGAACCCTCGTTATTTTGATTCACTTGGGTCCTTCAGGAAGGAAGTGGTCAGTATAATAATTTATTTTAGTCTCCCCCACCCTCTGACATATGAAATACGGAAACTATAAACAGAATGAACCGTGCTTTCTGGCACGGGTTAAAGACCATGGTGTGTGTGTGTGTTTAAATTTTTAGTAAATTTAAAATTTACTCAGCTGATGGAACAAACCACCTGGGGAGTTGTCCTGGTCTTTTTAACTTAGGGTGTCAAAGAACTGAACAATTGTTAATATACACAGCTAGGATAACATTTCCTGTATACATAAATGCATATGTATGTGAGTTAGCTTCTTGTGTAAGACTGAAAAAATGTGAGTGGAAATGGAGAAGGAAGTTTGAATTTTTAAACATAAGGTGCGTTATGCTTATGTGTTACTTTGATCTTGTGCCTATTTCTCCAGGTTGTTTCCATGCTAACCATATGTTGGTTTGGATTGCAAAGAGCTTCTAGTGTGGATAGATAATCTGGGGTCAAACCAAAACACATCTGCATTTCCCTTTCCAAAATCCTTTTTCTGAACCCTTTGTCTCCACTGTTGCCATCTTTCTGTTGTTGTGCTGTTTCTAACTGACCCTGGGGATCCTGACCTTGAGGCCTCCCAGAAGATCCAGGGTGGTGCCTCGTCACACTCTGAGGAAACTGCAGCGCTCGGCAGCGTTTGCCCTGAGAGGGGCTGAAGCTCCTGTCAGCTGAATAACACAACAGGAGCATCAGGATATGCTGCAAACTTTAGCACTGCTATGGGCTATGAGGAGCCATAAAGTTTGAGAAGAATTTGGAATTTGGGGGTGGCTGTAAGGATGATCCTGAGCAAATCCTTCCATGGATGGATACCATTTTATTTATTTATTTATTTATTTTTTTAAATCACCTGGAGAGTGCACATGGGCATCCAAGGA
Source organism: Microcambeva ribeirae (assembly GCA_035222435.1). Taxonomy (NCBI): domain Eukaryota; kingdom Metazoa; phylum Chordata; class Actinopteri; order Siluriformes; family Trichomycteridae; genus Microcambeva; species Microcambeva ribeirae. Next base: position 22,258 of record JAYECN010776171.1, on the reverse strand, counting down.
TGTCTAGTCTCAATCTGCCAGATTGCAATAGTAGGTTAAGTAGACTGTTGGTCCCCACAGCGCTGTTTTTTCTTGAACGTGCTTGATCACTCCAACTCTGAGTTCAGTTAGGTTCAGTGTGGTGTTGATGCTTGGTGTGTGCATGGGCTGTAGGATGGTGTCGCTTCTGAGGGAGCAGGAGGAGAAATAAGGCTTGCTTCATGTGGGAAAGTGGTGCTATGTGACTCATCTGACATGGCTGGCAGGGTAGCATTTGACTTGCTGCTGAGGTTCCCGCAGAACAGAAACCAGAGGTGTCTCTTTGTGTGGCTTTCCTTCAGGCAGCTTCAAACTCTGTGTGCAGTAAGGATATTCAGTCTAAAAAAGTAAACACAAGTCCAAAAAAAAAAAAAAAAAGTCTGCAGAATCAGCTGCTCCAAACTACTTCAAACTAAAGATCTGCACCTACTGCAGAGCAGAGTTTGTCCTTGGGCTGTGTATGAGGGTGTCTGTGTCATTGGAGGTTTCTCATTGCTTTCAACATAATTTCTTTCAAAAGCTATTTTTAAATAATAAGCTGTCTGTGATATTCTAGTGAATAATTTCGTAAGTAATGACAAAAGACATATGAGACCTTGAGGGAAGAGCCTCGACTGTTGTGCAGAGACCAAGATAAAGACCTGACGTTCCAGCTAAGTGCTTATGTTGTACATAACTTTATGCAGAGTGGAAACTGCACTTGCACTGAACCAAGGTTATGCTTTTTATGGGTTAACTCTTGATGTACAGGGCGGGTATTGACATGTCAGTGTAGCTAGCTAGCAAATGTCATCTCTAACAAGTAAGATCCTTTACACAGTAATAGGTAACTTTAGTTACTGTCTGGTTGTACATAAGCATCTGCTGCTCTAACAGCACAGTTATTCAGTGCAGGTGTTGGTTTCTAGAAATTTCATAATATGTATTTTCCTCCCTTTTTTGAGGCTGAATGTTGCCTTTTTTTGTGATGGAGATTTTTTGTTCTTGTTCTTTAATGTTTCTGCAAAGCTGTAACTCATTCGAGCATTTTAGAGAGTCTTGTAAATTGATAGTTTGCTTCATTGATTAAGTAAGAGTTGTGCATAGGAAAGTCTTTGTAATGACTATTGAAAGTATATACATAACTGCATAGTTTCCACTCTATCAAAACAGTGATCTACAAAGCTGGGAGATATCATTAGACTTGTGTTTATAACTCAGAATGGCCTTGTTTCACCAACTTTTCTTGCAAATTAGTTCCCAGATGTCAGAAATGCTCTTTGGTTGCCAGCGATTGCTTAAACTCCTGAAGTGTGAGCTATGACTTACCGCTCTTGCACTGACCTCAACTGTCAACAAGAAAATAAATGAGAATGGAATAGATTAGATGAAGTAAGATTCAGAAAAACAAACTTAATATCTAATTTTAAGTGGCCTTTGATTATGCAACTATCACAGTTCTGGGCTATGTATTTTTAACATTTCTGAACTATGTCAGCAAAAAGTCATGTTTTGTTGGATACTCAGAAAATTCTCCCTCATATACAGGCTGGCAAACCGGATCTAAAATGAAATTTAAAATCTCTAGCTATCTGATTTCTAACAGCTTTTGATGTGTGTAATAAAGACCACTACTTCTAATTTTGGCATGTGAAGTGTATCCTAAGCCTGTGTCCCAGACTGTTGATGTTGGCTGCTTAAGATCAGATGCTTCCAATTCATGCCCTGTGCATTTTATTACAGAATATGTGCAAGCTTTCTCAGCGCTGCAAGTAGCATTTCTGACCCATGTTTTATGACAGGGTGACACTCTCCAAAAATGATCTTTGGAAAAGGTCAGCTCCTTGCAGCTGGACTTTCCCAGGCACTGTGGCTGGATAAATGAAGATGACGCTGCTGTATCTCTATGTTATTAAGTTTATGTTGGCTCCACAGAAGACGTTGAAAGTGATCCTGTTGCGCGGTGAACCTTCTCCTCGTTCCCAGACTAGCCTGGAAATCCCTGACAAGGCCGTGGCCGTGGAAAGCCTTAGCATCCTGAGCAAGCTATGAGCTGATACATGAAACATTGAGAGGGGTCCATTGTACTGAAGCAGCTGAAATACATTTGCATAAAATATGCAAATGTTGAGGCATCCTTTATTTTGCTCCTTATAACTGTACGTTATTATCTAGAGCTTGATATTTTGAGGAATACAAAAGGGCCCCAGTCTTTTTTTCTTTCCTTCTGTGACTTGATTGACTTCAGTAGGAATGACTTGGTCTCTCTCTTTTTTTTTTTTTTTTTTTCCCCCTCAATTGTCTATCTCTGCACTCAAAAATCAATAATCAAATTCTTTTTTTAATAGTGTTTTATCTTCCCCTTTAAGTTTTCTGGGGGAAAAAAATCTGTGTCTGCTAGCTGTCTGTCAGAATTGAGCCTTAAACTTCCGACGTTAGTGAGATACTTATAAGGTCTCATCCCTTGAGAAAGGTATGTGCCCTCTCCAAATCATGAACTTTCAGGTATTATCCTTCCTACTTGCTGTGTAATACTGTGAAATAACTCTTGTTTATTGCATGTATCTGTAGATCTGATGTTTATACATAAACATCTCTTATCCTATACTTTCATAGCTAGAGTACCTATAGGTACATACAGTTGTCCACGTGTGTATGGATGAAGATATCACTGACTAAACAGCTGGCCAGATAGGCAACCATGTTTGCTGAGTATCTTCACAAAAATTTAAGGGAGTGACTGTAGCTTGCGACAGTATTGCTTTATTCCTGGTTTGCAGCCTAGGATGATTAATAACAGGCAGATGGCAGGCAATTTGCTGTAAATCATGCTGGCGTGTCAACTTGCCAGTTATTGAATCTCAGCTCTGAAAAGTGACATTGGGTTAAAGATCTAATTTTGTACAGAGAACTGCATCCACAAAGTAACTTTTCAGTCAGATAGGTTGGTAAAGTGACTCCATAGTTAAAACTTTTCCAAAGAATTGTGTATCCATTTAACCTGATTTGTTGTCTATATGTGGACTCATTAGATGGCTTCATAAACAAATTGCAAAGTTGGCCATGGTTATGCAGCCAAAAGTGGCTATTGGGTTTAATTCTAACTCTGTGCTACAGCTTAAAAAAAAAAAAAAAAAAAAAAAAAGCTGGGAGAAGGTAGTTCAGAAGATGCTTTCCAACTAGAAATACCTGCTAATTGGAACGTGTGTTACTGTTCTGCTTTTCAAAACCTGTAAATGTTCCTTGAGGTGGAACACTAGATCAATATGTGTAACCTAGTTAAGAATTTTATTAAAGTCACAGTTTTGCTTCCACTTCATTTACTACAACCATGGTCAGAAAGACATGCTTAAACTCGAAATATTTGGATAGTATATCCTAGGAGGTGAAAGTTTTTAGTCTGATTTTTAAATAAGCACATAATTACATAGTATTTTTGAGAATGCCTGCTTCCAATCTTGATTTGAAAGAAAATAAAACAACTGTTAACACAAATACCCTACTGGGAGATATTTCACTACTTCAGAAAAGTGACTTTTTTCCCTTTTCATCAGATCTAGGTCGTAGCTTTATAAACTGGAAGGTGGAGGGACTGCAAAGTTACACTATAGTTTCCCATATCTACAACTTAAGTTGGGGATTTCCTTCAATTCATAGGGAGTTTCTTCTATCCTCTGAACTATTTTTGCACCTGAAGTTTACATCTGGGACATATGACCTTATCTTGGCTGAACCTGGCTTATGCTGACTTTTTTTTTTAAGCTAAGTTCAGCTGTGATTAAAGCATTTTACTAAACATGAAGGTACCGTTGTCAGACTAAGACTTTTTCACGGAGTAGATACACTCTGAAAACATGGAAGCAAGTTCAAGATATAATTCCCACCATCTTCCTTTCAATTCCAAAACAGAGATCCAGCTGTTTTCTGTTAGTGAAACTGGCCTTGAGATGATGATGTGCATTGGTTTTTGCTATCTCCTAGTACTTAGTTTTTCATTACTTCTGTGTCCCTTTTCTCTCCTCCTCTCCTGCTTTGGGAAGTAGCCCTTTGATGGGTGTTCATGCCCTCCGATCACGCTGCCTTTACCCCCTGTAGTCTAGGAGCGATGGAAAATGCCTGCTGCAACCTCTGAAGCACCGTTGCAAACGCACTGTTTGGCAGCAGAACGAGATGAATAGCAGCAAGGCCAGCAGATCTTGAAGAAACCAAGCTATTCTGAGTTAGAGCCAACAAAAACTCCTCTTAAGCACATGAATAATCACTCTGATTTCTTTGATATTCCACAGGCAGCTAAATGTTCTACCTGAATCGGGCATCCGCAGTCCTGGTGGTCGGGAAGGGGTGGTTGCAGGCTGGCTTGTGGACTGGGGACACTACGGGATGTTGAGTCTGCCTTAGTTTTCTACAGGATTGTTTCATGAAACCGCTTAAAATGTTTAGTGGGCATTCCCAGGGCAACTTTTCCTGTAAGCAGTTGGTGTGATTATCACAACAAGGCTTGTCAACTGTAGGAGAAGCGTGACTGTGTGTCTCATTGTTTGCTTCCTCAACTGTGGTCTATAAACTGTTTTGACAACACCTGTCCAAGGGAATTTGTTCTTTGGCAGTCAGATGCTTACCTGAAGCTTTTAAGCATCTGTTGAAATTTGTTGTGAAGTGGAACTGAACAAAAAAATGTAGTAATCTAAGTGCTTTAGGCTAGCACAGCACTTGAGAGGTTCAAATATAAAAAGCTGAACTGGAAGAAAAGTGAACTGTAATTAAATACATGATAGCTTTACAGTGCCTGTATCTACTGCTTAGTGTTTGTATAATTTGATGCAGGAAGATTTCCCATGTGTTTGTCTGTGCCCAAATACAGCGAGCAGAGGGGCTCTTGCAATGCCCAGCCATTCAATATATATTTATTTTATTGTCAACCTTGCCAGTTATGTTTTGAGTTCTTTTTAAAATCTCTGTGTATATGTGTATTTGATAATGTTGAAGACAGCTGTCTTACCAAGAAAGTGATGTCTGTAAGTGTTCAGTATGTTTTTCTCACATTCTCTGAATAGTGCTGTATTTGAGAAGCATTTCTGGGCCTTTTTTGGGGGGTGGATGTGGAGGGTGTTAAGTCATTTAACTCTGCATTTACATTTACTCTCTCTTTTCAATTAATCCTAAAACAAAGGCCTCTATTCTTAAAACACTGATCATGATCTGAGGAGTGCTGGGTGTTCTCGCCTAAGTTCTTGGCGAGATGTGACTGTGAGTGGAAATGTCTTCCATGATGATTTTCTCCCTCAGTTCTGTGTTTCCACCTGAAAAGGTGCTTGTAGAGGTATGCCTGGCTTACACTCTTTTTAAATTTAAAAAGAAATCTTATACGTGCTTAATAAATAAACAGCCCCAAGACCAGTTTGACTCTTATCTATAGCTGGTGGGCTCAAGAGCCCTCTATTTACTGATAAATGCAATTTGGAAAATGGAGAGCTAAAGCCACTTGCTAGCCTAGTAGCCTCTAAGATCATGTCTGCTCTCAATACTTCTATACACTTGAAAGGGGATGTTAATGGCCCTTGTGTGTGTTGACATCCTTCTCCTATACTGCGTTTTGCTCAAGTTTGTTTGAACTTGACTAATGTGTAACTTTTTAAGTCCACCTCTAAATGGACTGTAAATGCACATTATGAAATCTCAGGCTTAATAGTTACTTCATCCTCAAGAAGCTGATGTGGCAATAAAAGAAGGCATTAGTGCTATTATTGTAACACTTTCTATTGTAAAATAGCAAGAAGAAAAATGTGGAGTTCTCTATTTTTTTAAGATCTTCTAGAAATACTAGGCTAATTACACATTTGCATTGTAAGAAATTTCAGTGAGAAGAGACCATAAAACACAATGGTTAAGCAAAACTTTAAAATCAGAATCCATCTAGTTTAACATGAAGATTAACTTCTATTTGTGCTAATGTTTTAGGCTACCTTTATAATGGAATACTGCTTTTGTTTATTTTATTTTTATTCTTTCCTGTTGCATTCCTCCCCCCTCCCACCCCGATGCTTAGTTTTCCTGAAATAGGGTGTTTTCTTTTGCAAGTGATGGTGAGCATCAAGATGAAGGGCACTTCCAGGAACGCAAGATATTTGAAATGGATGGCTAATTGTTAACCTTTTTCTGGACCCTGGATATCTGGGTTTTAGTAAATTTATGTCTGTAGACTGCTTAAAAAATCATTGGCCCAGGAGAGCTAAGAAAGGAATAAAATAAATTTTAGTGTCATCGGCCTATTTTGTCAAAGAAGCCTGTAAAACCTGCTGGTGCTAGGCCCTAACTGACCTTTAAAAAGGTTTTAATGTGATGCAGCATATGCAGTACGGAACAGAATAACTGAAAGTTTCTCATAAATATTCATGCAAGAAGGACACAATGGAGATGTTCAAGCTGCAAAATACAACTGCAAGGTATTCTGACTTCCTAGGTTTGGCAGTTAAAAATTTGGTTCCTTAAGGGTCTCAAAGGCCTAGGATTTTTCACTGTATTTCTCTGGACTGTTGCATGGATATGGAGAAGGGAGGTGCACTGGATGAAGGAGATGTAGAATAGGGAAAAAGTTGAATATGTTAAGTAGTGGAACTAGCTGTTTTAGCAGTATGCTATCCTATGTAGCCTCTGTAGCCTCTAAGGTGCCTTTTTTTCTTTTTTCCTTTTTTTTTTTTTTTTTTTTTTTTTTTTTTTTTAATATATGTGAGAAACAGCTTTCCATTCTAAATGGATAAATTTTTTCAGTTGGAGAACTCAGGCTAAGCAGTTTTGCATGAGCTGGCCCATGTTATCCATGATGTTAGTGCTGCTGTTAACTCCAGTAGTTTGACCAGTTGGTAAATTGCTGGTATTGGAACGAGCTAACTACCTGGTACCCTGGGCTTTGGATTAACTCTTGCACAGGGAGATCATGCCAATTTTCATTGACTTCAGATGGATGTTTGAAGAGATTAACATTATTCCTTCTGTTATTAGTGATATTAATATTTGATTAACATATGTGTACATAGCTGTTCTCAATGATTGAACTCTCCATGTTTGTTGTCACGCTGGGAATGCGTAAAATTGTGAACTAAGAGGTCTTCACTTTGCTTGCCTTTGAAAAAATATCAGTTATGCCACTCAGTAACACAACTGTAGCCTCCAATAGAATTTACTTCAAAGGTAATTTTGGCAGATATAGAACTGCAGCATGAGAGACTTTCTGCCTTTATTAACATTTCTTGAAGGGTTTCTTTGTTTAAACATATGTCTCTTTCCAATATTGTTTTTACCTCTTGTAAAGCCTAACAACTGCCTTTGAGACTCTACTTGTATTTCAAAAGCTTTAAGTTTCTTTTTACACAGATTCCATAAATACATTCTACAAAACCATTTAAATGACATTTGCTGACTCTACACAGATGGTAGTTAAATGTAAAGCAAGCTGCTTTATTATTGCTTGTTATAACCTGACTTGGATTGAAATATTGCAATATGTAGCTACAAAAAAGCTGCTTTTTAAACTTTTTTTTTCTCCATAAGAGATGTGCTTAAAAAAAAAAAAAAAATTTAAAGATTTTTGGCATACCATTCTGTAACTGGACTGGCTTCACTTTCTGTGACTGAGGTGGGATAATGTTGTAGTTAGCACTGATGTTATACTTGTTTTTAACCTCTGACAATGGCTGTGTTTTTTGTTCCCTTTGCCTTAAGCAAAGGCTCAATTTCTGCCAGTGCTTCTAGTGTTAATTTTACCTACCCCCGACCTGATTTGCAGCAGCCCCAACTGAAGCAGGTCAAGGAGCCTTGAAGTATTGGGGAGTTTGATATGGTTATGTCTGCTGGAAAAGACTCCTCTTGTTCATAATTGTCAAGTTGACTTGGAGTCGTGCTAGTTAGCTGACACCGTGGTTTACTTTTATTGCATATTTTACAGTTTAATGTTATAATTTGCACTGTGCCCTTGTTTAGCCATGAAAATGGGGCTGTCTTTCCTCTTTAAATATTTACATACTGGGTCACAGCAATTTCTCCATCACGTTTGCTTCTGGAAGGTCAAGGAGGGTCTCTCTGAAAGCCTCTTACTGTAGGCCTGGTTGGTAACTGCTTGCCTGATAACATCATCTCGACTGTTTACTTGGGCTCTGGGAGGGTGGAGATATGGGGTCAAAGGCAAGAGGCATGATTAAGCTTACAAGAAGCCCTGTGAATAACAGGCTAGTCATAAAAGCAGTGCTTAGAGGCTGCACTTCATCGGGGCCAGAGGCTTAGGTTTTTGCTGAGTAGTCAGCAAAAACTTGTTTTCCATCTTCACGGGGGTCTCTGAATAACGCAGGCTCAGGACTGAGATCATGATACTTCGATAACATCTCTTGAATTTGCTGCAACGAAGACTTAGCTAGCTGTGAGGTAAAACATTACAAAACATGAGTTTATCTAGGTTCAACAGGATAGAGGGAAGGCCCTTGAATGCTTGCCTGTTTTTTCTGTGGAACAGAAGTTGCCAGCTGGTGACTTGTGCCATAGTTCTGTTGCATACTTGAGTATATGGACAGGGGGCTGTAATCATGGCTCGACCAGCAAGTCTTCAGAGAGGTCTTGGCATCTACATGAGCTACTCAAAACCTTCCATTCTTATTCTGCAAGGTCATCGTGTGGTGCTAATGCTACTTCACACTTGCTCCTTTGAGTGTGAATAAAATAATAAAGCGTGACGAATGTCTGCTTCAAGGTGCAGTGCTCATGATGAGTGTAAAATTATCCAAGAACATAGGAACATGGCATAATTATAATTCCTCTTGCATCATTTTACCTTTTACAATTTGTTTGTGGCTATTTTGAGAACTTATAACCAGGTAGTTTAGTGGAACAAACAATGTGCATGTTTACAGGTGTGAGAGGATTAAGGCCAGTCTGTGTTGTAAATTCTGTTGTATGTGGTGCTGGAGCACAATGGCAAATATGCACTAGCAGATTCTCTAGACTAGTGGATACCTCTAGGTTTTCTCATGAAAAAAAATATTTCCTCTTCTTGGAGAGGACTCAAAGTAAGGGAAATGCCATGTTTGACCATAGTCTATCTAAAGCACTGTGCCTCTTATTTGTCATTTAATTTTGAGATGGTGAGCAGTGCTTGATATTCGCAGTTCCTCTTTTAACTAATAAAATACTGAGGTGATAACAGCTTTAGTAACTTGAGAAAGGCATTAGTGAGAGTATCCTATGACCTTGAGCTTGGCGAGTTAGGCAAAATTCATCATCTTTAATGAAAGCTTAAGATGTGTAGACACATGAAAAACAGTCTTCTGGGGGCAAGACCAGTTCCATAGTCACATTAGGTAAGCAGAGGAGCCAAGAAGGTGGTTGAGTGTCATATGCTGAAAATCATCTCATTCAAGTCATTGATGATTGTAGGAAAAATGTTCTTTCACAACTGAATGTAACCGTAAATTGGAGGGTAGTTTCCTTCCTTTGCCAACTGCGGAGTCCTTCCCATAAGCTGACTTGTGATCCTTTCAGTCGTGCTGACACAGCTGTGCTGCAGTGTAGATTGTATCGCTGGAGTCTCTTCTTTTCTGGGTAGTTGTTTTAAATGGCTCTGGGAAACCATTGGTATTGAAGCATGTGTTTCCAGGTCTTGCTGGATGCTGCATATCCTGAGCACAGCTGGTTACTCAGAAAACAGCTTTTTCCTGCCTTGGTCTCAGTATCAACAGCACTTTGCTATTCCTGGCCCGTGATGATGTAGGTGCCCACTCTTGGTTTTGCAGATATACTGGGGTGACAAGACACTCTTCAGTGCTTAACTCATCCTTACCACACTCATGGGAATAAAACCCCCTGTTACTTGCTATTTTAATTACACAACTCCTCTCAGCTCAAGGTAAATGCAAATAAGCATTGATTTGTAAACACCTAAAATAAACCATACAGTCAGAAATCTTTATGAAAGGCCTAAGTGAAAGAAAAATCATGCATAGTACTTAAGATCAAAGGGATAAATAAGGGGACATTTATCAAAATTAATTCCTATATTAGAGCTGGCTTTTTAGCCACTCTGGAAAAGTGATAATTCTATGCATATGTTATTCTTGAAATCTCATCTGTTAGGCCATATCAGAGAGAATATCTTTCAAAAAAAGAAAAAAAAAAAAAAAAAAAAAAGAAAAGGTCTATTAGACTTTGAGAAAGGAGTCCCGTTGCTTTCACCCTTGACAGTGTCAGTTTGGAATGTAGCTTATTCTGACTTTGAAGGCACAGCGGATAGGAAATGCAGATAGATGTACTGGATACAAGCACCTAACTCTTGTGTCACTGCTGTGCTGCAAACTCAGGTGCTGAGCTGCCTTCCCAGGGGGGTGCAGGAGCCCATGTGTTGCTTCCTTTTACGAGGAAGCACCAGGAAGTTTTCAAAAAGCAAGCTTGTAATGAAACCATGTGTGTTCTCATCTTGGGCTGCTAAATCCATTTCATATACAGAATAAGCTTATGCTCTAGTATTGGACAGTTTGCTGTTTTGTTAGCTCATCAAAATATTGTATGTTCATTCTTACCATCAGGATGAGTTCTTTAGGTAACACTGGGCATGTGAAATCAAAACCTGCCCCTTGTGCTTAGGTGAACTTGGAGACTGGAAGGTGCTCTAATGCGTTCTGCTGCAGTTGCAAGTGGAGCATAGGGTTAGTGTTGAATTATTTCCTCTTTCCTAATTCTCTTGAAATCACTACAGGTTTAATTGTCTTTGGCTAGAAGAGCTTGTTTACAGGTTGGCAGAAGTTTTTGTCTTTCCCCTTTTTCTACCCTTTAGTCTATGAGCTAATGACTGGGAGTATGCTGTGATGTTCTAACAACTTTGACTTTCCCTGGGCTTTTAAAAAGTCAAGGTTGTTGCTACTTAGACTAAGCTTCTGTCAGGTCTTTTTAGTGCCTACCATGTGCTTCAAGTGGGGAGCTTGAACTGAGATGCCAAACAGAAGTGCCAAGACAAAGTGTGGATGGGCTGCAGGCTGTTATCTCCCCTGCAGCAATTCTGGGATCCCCAGTGCGTGAGCAACCTGGTGTAGACTGGGTATGCAGCACTCCCATTTTGCAGCTATCTCGAAAAATAGTGTAGGAATAAGAGAGAAACTTAAAAAATGCAAGGCAACCAGTTGGCTGCTGGAGTTTGGAAAGCTGCTGTGGTTTATCAGCTACTCCTGCATGTTGTGTCCCACTTCAGCAGCTGGTTTCTTGATGCAGGTGCTGCCAGGCTTTTGTTTCTACTTCTACTCTAATGGTGCCTTTTTGGGCAACAGGCTGGAATGTAAGGAAGGAGTCTGACCCACAAACACACGCTGCAATTCCGAGTGGTCTCTGGGCAGAACTTTGCCACTGCACCCTTCATCCTTTTGCAGTACGTTAAGCTGTTTGGGGTAAAGCTGTTTAAGTATCATTTTAACATTCAAATTTCCACTTGAAGAAATAGAACTATCTCTTCACAGCTCTTAAGAGCTTTAAACTGTTAGTCTGCTGAAAGGCTGTAAAACTAATGATTTTATTTTTAAGTTAATTCAAATATTTGCAATATATTTCATTCAGACTAAAACCTCTGTTAATCCTAAATAATCCTAAGTAATTACTGCCTACAAGTAATTGCTTGACACAATTAGCTTCAAACTTTCAGGTCAACAGAATAATTACATAAAAAGATCAACTTGTTTCTCTTCCAACTCCCATTTAAGTGGAAGAGCAAATTAGACTAAACAGATGCCATAGATTTTATTTGGTCAAGAGGAAATTTATGGACTAACATTTTCCTGAATCACAATTTCATGTGCACCTGCTTTAAAAGAATGGAGATGGATTTGTAGTTATTTGTTCTGACTTTTCTCTTGAGTAAATTATTATACTAAAAAGAAAAAATGGGGGGGGGGGGGCATGAAAATATAATCCAGAAAATATAAGCTGTAATTCATTTTGCTAGTCTGTATGCTCTTGTAGAGGAGTATAACAGAAAGCTGCTTCCACAGTATGAGCTCTGAGCACAGCCAAATATTTTATTAAACCAGGACAGCATTTATTTTGACACTTATCTGGCTTCTGTACAGTGTTCCAATGTATACGTAGCTTCAAAGACAACAAAGCAGCATGTATTATCGAAGTGTTGTCATGTAGCTATTATAAGTAACATGCTTAAAACTAACATTTTTAGTGAGTAGCCTTGTCAGAGAAGGCATCTGAAAGTGTGTGTGGGGGTGGAGTGTGTGTGTGTATTTTTTATTTTTTAACTGATTTGCTAGACTTGTGTTTCTGTGGAAAAATGGAAGTGTTTTTACTTGTCTGTCTTAATTTGCTCTTGATTCCTTGGGATAGGGTAGAAAATTGGTGCATGGTTTTCTGTAGTACAATAGAAATGACAGTATGTTTTGGGCAGTTTGGGCCAATTTTAACTTCTCTGCAGTTTTTTACGTAAGGAAGCTCAGCAAGGAAAGAACACTGTAGGGACAGGTACGTGTAGTGAGTGTCTATCTCGAGCTGGGGAGTCCTCTGCATAACCCTGGAGCTGGGTAACATGCTAGACTGCAACAGTTAAACCCTTAGTGCTTTACAGACATTAGCCTGATATTGCTAGTAGTGCCATCAAGCCTAATATGTTGTCTTCCCATCATATTCCTTTTAACTTATCCAAAGTTTAGGCCTATATCTGAGCTCAAAGTCTGGAAATACTGATCTGGAAGTTTATTTGGACTTTAAGAAACTTTTCTCATGAAGTTAGAATTGATAACGAAGAATATGCTTTTTGCTCTATAGTTTTGTTATGGCCTTTTTTATGAAACTATGCTGCATTAGTATGCAAACACCTTGATACTCAGGTTAGCCTATCTTTAAATGACATGTGTATAGGAATTCAACATAAACACTTGTTGAAAAAGATATTTTATCTTAAAACAACAGACCAGTCTCAGTCTCTTGGAGCGCAAGAAAGTCCAATTTTCCCTATTCTTTATTCTCATCCATAAATGCTTTGACCCACCTTGCTGTATCAGTCTACGTTAATTTCGGTGTTCTTGCGTTCCATCAAGAAACAATACAGAATTGTATTGTAGTTTTGAGGGGTTAAGCACATCAAGAATTTATTTCCTTTACTGGTCAGAATGACACTCAGCTCTGTGCTATGCTTAGAAATAGCGTTTTGTTATTTTCTTTACATTGCACTGTGGGAAGAACCCTAAATCTAATGGTCTACCATAATGACTGCAAAAGTAGGCAGGACTAGGCAAGACCCAACTTTCAGAATCTTTGACTATCTGAGATCCTTCATGTTGCTCTCGCAGAGCTTGTTGTGTTTTTGGTGGCTTGGCGTAGTTCGGTGTCAGCTCTATGCACTTGAAATTAGGAAAAGAATCTGTTTAAGTATATGAAGTTGATGTAGTCTGGACACGCCTTTGTTTGCACAGGTGCTAGTGCGCAAATTAAAGCCTCTATTCAGCTTGCCAGCCTTGTCTGTCATAGTTCATGATGCTTGATGTGCTAGATTTTGCCCTGCCCTGGTAATCTAAAGGGGTGGAACTGCAACTGCACCAGAAAGGTGTTTTGCAGTACACAGCTTTGTAGTTCACTGGTTCATGCTGTTGCTTCCTCATACGATCTTGTCTTTGCAAGCTTCCATTTTTGGGGCAGTTGGTGACTGTAAAAAGTATTTTTCAAGCACTACTAAGCAAAAGGTGTTTGAAACTATATTGGTGTTGGTAAATCTCAATTTTGATGCATTTTCATGAGTATTTATAGGCATCACAAGACTTTCTACTTGCTTTCCCGGCAAGGAAAGCCATCCTTTCCTGCTTGCACAGATAACAAGAGTAGTTTTTATACTGCATTTAGAGAAGAGCTTCCTACTGAAATACTTGCTTAAAATGTGCTAGCTAGCTGTTAGTGCCCTTAAATAATGCAATTTTTACTGATTTTCTTTTTTTATTGATTTTACTATATGATTTATCTCATACTGATTAGACACATACAGAAAGTTGGAAGTACAAACAGACAGCCTGAATATTTTCTTATCTACCAGAAGGCAGTTACTCTAATAGCCAATTGTGCCAATTTCAACTGTGAAATTGTCAAATAACCTGCTGCACGATGGGTCTGTTGCACTTTTGATCATTTCTGGCCTTAAGTTTTCAGTTGCCTTCATTATTTGAGATACAGAGGAAAAATACTGTGCTAAATATGTGCTTAAGAGTGCAGGTACAATTGCTATGAGGCTAATGTAAAACAGCTTCTCGTTCTCTCTAGTTTTTAGGCTGTCCACAGGTGTAAACTGAAATGGGGTTTTTTGTTTGTTTGCTTTGGTTTTTGTTTTTAAAGGCTTTATTTTTTGATTTAGGGTAGGGATTTCTTTCAGGTTGTTAGCTTAAGTTATAATAAGAGTAGTATACTTTTTATGGTAGCATTTTTCAAAACAACTTTATTTGGGTAGTGGAAAACTTTCTGCCCTTGAAAAGGGTGCTGTTTCCATCCCTTTCCACCCCTCCGAAACTTGCCTAGAATAAGCAAACAAACAAAACTCAGATATTGCAGGGATTTGGCTTGCTAGTTCTAAGCATTGTAGTACGGACCCCAAACTGGCTCAGGATGTTAGTGGGTCTAAGTTGCTACTCTTGCTGTTGCCACTGGCCCCGATATTTCCTTCTTGTCATCCACTGCCTCAGTTGAGCTGTTTCTGCAGCTGGGCTGTAACATTTGCCCAGGTTGAAACCAGTGCAAAAGTGATGAGCCTTGATGGCCGGTTAAGTTTAATTGTCATATACAGGAATCTCTCTGCTGGTGTTGCTGGGCTGTGACTCATTTAACAGCCTGTGTTAGCAGGTGGCTGCCAATGCGTCCAGTTTCTCACTATGAAGTGTGCAGCCCTGGAGGCAGAGGCTGAGGGAGGGAGGGGGAAGCTCTTAAACATCAACCCTATTTGGAGTTCAAGCAAAATTGTGTGTCTCTTGCTTCTGTTGCTGCTTTTTTCTGTTTGATGGACTTCTCTTCTTTAGGGTGGATAATCCTGGCATTTTGTGTTTGCTAGACTCAGAGGAAAAACACCAACTCTGCTTCATTTTTGTGCTTTTTTGTTTTTCCTTTACAGGTGAGAACCGAAAAGCTTTTCCTTGCCTTTCTCATGCTGATACGTTTTGCAAGTTAACACTTGTGCCGTAATCCCGGGCAGTTTGCTTGGTTTGTAGATCGTGGCCACACCTTGCTTGGGATCCTAACCCTGACCAAAAGCAAAACAGAATCCTCCTGGAGAGGGAAGTTCCTCGCCAAGCTGCAACTTGCAGCGCTGCCGCAAGCGCCGCGGGGCGCGCGAGGGAGCCGAGCGGCCCGAGCCGGGAGCAGCAGCCGCAGCGGGGCTCGCTCCGTAGCAGCAACGACGGATAATTAAACGAGTCTGTTAATCTCCAGGTGCCTACAGCTAGGCCGGTTCAAAGCGAGCAGCCTTTTGAAGCTCCCGTACCTCGAACTGTGTAGAGAAGGTGCTTAGCTGGAAACGTGCGAGCAAAGCTGCTTCTGCCCCTTGTCTTGGGGCTGTTCTTGAGGGCAGAGAAGTTTGCCTTGTTGTGTAGTGTTAATGTGGAGGCTTATCATGTAAGGCAAGCGATGGCAAGAAGGCAGCAGTGACAGTGCTGTGTTAAAAGAAAGTTGAAATACAATGGAAAGCAGCAGCAAACACTCAACGCAGAGTTTTGTGATTGCCTCTCTGGTTATGGGAAGAGATACAGCATCTGATTTGACCAGGACTTTTACCATCAGTAAACCTTAATCCAACTTTTCATTACTTCAGTGAGCTCACAGTAAACTTGGTGCAGCTGGGATGTGTTAGAATACTTTTACTGGCATCCCTACAGCCCAGTTTAAGCCGTACCTCTTCTGTCTCTTCTTGCTTCAGATGACTTGTGGCATGGGAGCAGACTTTCTGTGTTTATTAATCTGGGTCTATGGAGCTGTTACTCAATTGTTGTGATAAAGTCGCTCTGCAGGTTACACGACATGAACCATAAAAGCTGATTTCAGGAGTCTAGCGGCTGGCTACCTGGTGGATCAGTAGGTGGACGTCTGATCACAGTACAACAACAAAGCTGCTGTGGAATTGTTTGGCAATAAAAATGAAGGTTAAAGTGTGTGTGGTGTGGTTTTTTTTTTTTTTTTGTGACTAGTGATAAGACTAGTCAGTAGTCACCACTAGTCACCATATTTCTAGAGGGATGTAATCTCTGGATCAGCCTTTCTACAGGTGTAGTACTTAGGGAAGACTTCAAATTGTGAATCCTGGGCAGACTGCCCTGATCCTACAGCAACTGCTTAGTCCTACTTCAGCTGAAGAGTAAAAAAATTAATAAATGAAAAACTTTTCCTCTCCCGTCTCCTCAGTAAGCAGTAGAAGCTTGAAAGCAAAAGGCCAAAACTGGGGATCAGAATTAGTGATCTCAGGACTTTCCAAGATGAGATGGCTAAGCATGGGTTTTGTTATCTTAATAAAACAAAATCTTGTAAATTGGAGACCCAAATCCATAAATAATGATTTTTTTTTTCCATATGCAGTCTGATTGCTCCCTTTCCAGGATAGGAGATGTGCAAATTGACCATGTACTAAAAACCTGCAACTGTGAATACGTATGTACTTCCACTGAGAAGTGAAGCCCATATACTGCAGCATAGCCAAAAAACAGTGAAGGGAAAATAGTTGATGATGTTTTCCTGTAAGGATTTCAGTCAAAGCATCAGCATTTTTTTTTCTTGTTTTTGTATTAGTCTTATTACTATATCAAAATGGCTTTTTTTTTTTTTTTTTTTTTTTTTTTTTTTAAGTGAAGCAGAAACTTATTGCCAATGGGCTGCAGTTAAATGTTGCTGTTTCTGAATATCCAGTAGACTGCATTACTAGGTGTCTGATGGGTGAGAACAACCTGGTTTCATAGAGGGTGTGAGAATGGCCAACTTCTGCCAAGTGCTTCTTTTGAACACGATGTTGAGACCAAATCTTTATTCGGTCACTCTGTCAATATATTCCTGTTGTTTTTCACTTCTAAGGAGTCTTCACAGAAACACCTGAATGTGGGAAAATATTCAAATTCCAATTAAAAAGAAATCTATATTCATTAGTAACGAGACTGAGCAAGTGTTCCTTGAGGAATGGAAACAAAAACATAGTTGCATATCTAAAATTGTGGATTTTTTTCTGGAATTTATGCTTGAAATCAAACATTCAGACATTTTGCTGCTTTATGAGTACACTCAGGCAGTTACGCTGATATTTGTTCTATTGCTGACAAAATGAAAAATCATTATCCAAAGAAGACAAACTTCACCAGGAGGCATTCAGAGTAGTCTTTGGAAAAGTTCTACAGTTTGGTCACGGCACTTGTCAAGTTTCATTTTTCATTTGTGTTTAAGAAGCTGATCTCGGTAAGTAAGTGTCCAAGTACCTGTGATTGACATTAGAACAGAGAGCAATGGAAGATATGATATATATCTATATATTTTTTTCTGCAGTGGAAAAGGCTGACTAATATTATGACCCTGTACAGTAAAAGAAGGAAATCTAATTCCCTGATGAAAATAAACTTATTCTTTTTTTCCTCTCTCCAATATTAGGAAAACATGTTGCATTTAAATGCCACTGTACAGATGAACTCTGAAGAAAACTTAAGCATTATTAGGAATAGAAATATGGGGCGTTGTCAATAGTAAATGTTATAAATAGAAATAATAGAAACTATCAGCAATATTTAACTAATATAGTTTTACTTGGAACATTCGTTTTCTTTACAAAACCTTACAAAAACTGTAGTACCATTATCAAACTGTAGTACCATTATTGAGGAAAATAATCCTTAAATATGAAGTCCCAACTATATTCTTTTTCCACACTGATTTGGTATAATATTGTGCGTGGTTATCTTGTGAAAGAAAACTAGTGAATTTATTTGGCTGTGAATAGGCTTGTATGTGTTTTTTGACTATGTGGAGTGTCTGTTTTGTTTTACTTATTTTTTTAGGCAGACCCATGTCGCGAGTACCCTGTAGGGTGACCTCATAGCTTTGCTGAGGTCAAAGCAAAGCTGAGCAAGGCAGAGCAAGCAACTTCACTAGAGAAACAGGAGTGTCTTGAGCATTGCTGCTGTTGGATGTTGAACCTTTCTTTTAACCTTTTTGGTATTTTTCTGAAGAAAGATGGATGGATTAATTCCAACATGATTCTGCTGTGTATTAAAATTGAAAAGCAGCACTGTCTGCATCTGGGTGTTATTGACATAGCCTTTGGCCATTCATCTCAAGGATTTTTGCTTGCTTTTGGTTGAAAATGTACTTCTCTACCACGTTCATGGTGCTTCAGGATTTGACGGAGACATGAATGTTGCTCCAACTGAACTCTAAGACTTGAGAAGAAACATGCAAGCTATAAAAGTCTTAAAGACAAATCAAGTAAGACACAGGACGAGAGAGCTGGTGTGTTACAAAACTGACAACCACTTTTTTAAATATGAGAAAATGTCTATTGTCAGCTTATGTAGCCGAGAATCAAGTGGTAAATGGCTGTATTGGGACTAATACAGCAGGGGCAATTTAACAGAGGCCTTAGTAAGATGTTCCGATTGAGAAAGAGTTGGCAGAGGACAAGTTTGGCCCTCAATTAGTGGTGTCTCTTTGGGGTGGGTCCATGAGAAAGGGGAGATCTTTTCGCAGACTAGCCAATGACCACGACTACTGGGATAATCTGTCTGTGGTGGCTGGGAAGTGTCATGAGCTTTACTCTGAAAAGAACAGGCCTGAGCAATAATAGACTTTGCGCATGTTTTTCTTTGTGGATCTCGGCTAAAGAGTTTGTGTTTTGAAGGACAGATGTACATGTTAGAAGCACTTTGGATATTCAAGTGCTATCCAGATGCTGAAATTGTTCTTACTTTTCTCTCCTTTGTGATTGTCCCTTAAAACAATCAGTTCTGCCCAGGCAACTAGGGCATCAATAACACTGTTTTTCTTGCCCCTTGATGGATTCCTGCTGGGAACACGGGTGATGCAGTAATGAACTTCTCTCCAAAAATCCGGTAGAGAGCAAAAGAAGAGTGTGGATGAAGTCTGTTTGGCTTCAGCTTGGGCTATCTGAGGTTGCTGTAACTGGCTTTCTAGATTGTTCCAGAGATTAATTCAAGTTATGTTTATGACAGCTGGTCAGTCTTGGCAGTGTGTGATTTATTTATTTAAAGTCTCATAACACTGTGAAACTATTTCTGTGCTACAGTTATTTATCACTTGCTGTTGGCCTCATTTTGATTCACAAGAGGTTGTGCTGGGTGGGATCACAATCATCCCCACCAGATTTCAAGGCTGCGTAGTTTCTTGTTGTTACAGAAACTAACTCACGTGACTCCAAAGAGTGTATAGCTTGGCCAGACCTGTAGTTCCCAAGCACTGTAATAGTAATTCAGTGATCATGATGATGCTCTGTGAGCTGGACCTGTACCAAGAGGCGGAGGTCTCTGAATTCCTAAACACGGTGGAAGGTCATACCAAACCATAACTTGATCAGATAGTTTGTCCCTCAGAGATGGTTTTAGAAGAAACCTTAGCTGAAAAGCTGTTCCAGCATAGAGCATGACTTCATAAAGCCACTGCTTGTCGTGGTTTTAATTCTTTTTAATACCATTTTTTCTTTATAATTTCTTTTAATTCCACAGTCTAAGATTGAGGAATAATTTAGAATAAATCAATATTTTTATAGAGCAATGTTAACTCCATTTTCACTGTTTAAATAAAAATCTAGACTTTTCTAAATTTGAAGAAAATAAAATAACTTAACTATGATTTAAAAAAAAAAAAAAAAAAAAAAAGGGAACTCTGGCTGTGGTTCAGGTGCTTTGCCAAGTGACCCAGCTTGAAAAAATATGGCTTTATTGCCAAGGAAAAAGCAGCTCATTTATGAAGATGAAATGAAAAGGCTTCTAAAAACCCAATACTAAAGCACGGTGCCAAAACCAGTTTTGGCCAGTGTGTAAATAACACCCTGAAATCTGCTCTGAAAC
This sequence comes from Microcambeva ribeirae, assembly GCA_035222435.1. NCBI lineage: Eukaryota > Metazoa > Chordata > Actinopteri > Siluriformes > Trichomycteridae > Microcambeva > Microcambeva ribeirae. The sequence continues at coordinate 2,210 of JAYECN010776171.1, read as the reverse complement.
CAGCTTTGGACTTCTGGTGCTGTCACTTGCTACCTTGATCACAAACTGTATGTCTTGGAATTTTTTTTTTTTTTTTTTTCCTGTTTGTTCCATTTTACCTTCTCTGCATTCCTCCTCACTGGAAAAAGTAAATGTGTACATTTTTATAAATATATATACACACACACACACACACACACACATATCAATTATATAATGTTTAGATAGTCAAATTAATTTTCATATTATATTCTGAAGGTGGAAAAAGTAGAGTTGAAGACATTTTGCTCCTTATTTATTTGAAATACTCTGTAGATTTTCTCTTTAAGACAAGATTTTAATATATGGACAGTATTTCTAACAATTAGTAACTATGAGTAGGAAATGTAAGTCAGGACTCTAGGAGCAAACAAATTATGTAATTTTTTTCAGTTGGGTGCCTAGTTTTTCTCTTGAAAGTGGAGCCTAAAAATAGGATTTTGAAGAGTATAAAATCATGAACAGTAATACTCTGTGCATTCAGACTTGAAAGGAGGAAGCTTTTATTGACTTAAATTATGAGAGGAATTACCTTTAGAGTTTAAGCAGCATATACAAGAATCCTTAAGGTATAAATAAGAATGTGAATTCTTACATACTTGGAAATAACGCTTTGGTTGAAAACTTGGCCCACAATATACTGGTGAAGAAATGCAGTCTTGGGTGAGAAGTGCTGCATTTTATCTTTAGTGGGACCAGTGTGTAGCAGCGATATAACTCCACCTGACTGCAAAACTGAGCCTCAGTGTATGCCTGAAGAGATTTTTTTCTAAAGCCACGTGCTTCCATGTATTTGCATGTAGGATGAAATGCAAACTAATACACTAATATATCTACTTCTTTCATCTGAAAAGTTTTTACGTTTTGATATAGTCCTAACTTTGTTTTTCAGAATACTGCAGGTGACTATTTAGGGAATTGTCATCATTTAAAAAAAAAAAAAAAAAAAAAAAGTATATACATATAGCCTGAAGGAAAGAGTGCAAGGTGGTTCTTCTGTATGAAGTTAGGAAGCACGTCACAATGATGCAGAAGTAGCTCCTGAATTTTTTTTTAATCAAGATTCTGAGTAAATTTTAAAGGCGTATAGTAAAAAGATTGAATTAGAAAAACAGCTTGATTCAGATCAAAGAAATTTCTTTTTCCTCATGGAAACCAAGTCCTATAAATGTTTTCTTTAATATGATTTTTGTATTTGTTTTGAGATGTTTTGGAGCAAGTGTACCTTGTTTTTTTTCATGGGAGAGAGAGCTGGCCATGCTGATGGACTGCATGGAGACTCCACTAGGATTTTTTAAAACATACAGGAGGTCAACCAATGCTTTAGACATTTTTATCCAGGAGCCTTCCCATCAACTTCTATAATATTATTGCCTCATTTGGTGTAGTCAACAGTCTTCAACAGAAATGAATTAATTGGCCTTCCCTTGTTCTAATTTTAAGATTAACTGGGGATTAGGGTCATTTGGTTGGATTTGGTGTATCCACTGTTTAGTCTGGCAAAATCTTTCCTGAAGATACAGGGTTGCATGGCCAAAAAGGATCATCTTCAACCAGAAACTAGAGGGAAAAAAAAAAAAAGCCAAGAAATGAAATTCTGAAATAGTACTCCAAATACTGCAATGGAAGTGAGGAACTTGAATGATTTGAAGTTGGAGCAGTTGGTGAAAAGAATTATAGGACAGAAGTAGAATAATTTTAGACTCAGAAATACAGGAATATCCCCAGGGAAAGTCCCCGAGATACCAGCGGATTGACCTGCCAGAAGTTATTTTACTTTGCTGCTTTCTGGGCTGCGTCAGTGTGACTTTGTACTTCAGATGTTTTGCCACTCACCTGAGGAGAGCAGGAAGAGGAGGAATCCCTGTCCTCCTGGTGCTTGGCTAAGCTTTGAGTTCTGCTGGTTCAAGTTTTTGGCTTCTCTTAAGTGTGGGCTACAACTAGATGTGGAATTTCTGTGGCATGCAAGAGGGAGCAAGTTCTGATATGCCTGATTGACATAAGGAAGAAAGGGCTAAACAGACTTTAGAAATGACTTTCTTCCAATTCAGATTGAAGCTGTGTCTTGTAGTAATATTTCTTTTTTTCCCCTTTCATCATTGGCCTTCAGTAGGTTTGTGGTGTTTTGCTCTGTGTGAGTTTTTTTTTTTTTGTTTGTTTTGGGGGGGGGGGGGGGGGGTAAATTTGTTGAT